>JAQZBX010071730.1:0-15190 GCA_029593785.1 Cabassous unicinctus | reverse complement strand
GGACACAGCAACACAAGCAGCAAGGGGGGGATAAATAAATAAATAAATAAATCTTTAAAAAAAAAAAAAAAGTATAATTATGGATGAAGAAGTAAATTTTTCCTTCATCACCTTCATACTCATTCCCTACTGCTGTTAACAGTTTAATGTACATCCTTTAGACCTTATTCTCTGCACCCTATAAAAATATATACATGTAAATAGTTTATTTAATAAAAATGGGATTATAATGTTAATGTCATTTTGCAACTTGTTCTTCTCTCTCAAAAATATGTCATGGATATCATTCTATATAAGTACCTAAAGATTCATCCCATTTTTATAACAGCTTCATAGTATCCTATAGTATGATCATGTCATAACTTTTAAACCATTCCTCTATTAGTGGACTTTTAGATTGTTTCCTGGTTTTGGCTATTTCAAATAATGTTACAAACTTGTGTATGTATTTCTTGTCAAAGGGTAGGGCTTGGTTTTAATGGTCAGCATTGATCAATTTGATGTATACCTTAGGTCCGAGCTGTGACCAGTCACACCTAATTATATGGTATAATTTTTGTGTCTTCAACTATTTTTTATTAAATCAAAGAGTTTTTCAGCTCAGATCCTGTAGGGCCTTGTTAGACCATGGTAAGAACTCTGAGTGAGATAGGAAGTCATTGGAAGATTCTGGGCAGAGGACTGAAATTGTATAACTATTTTGGGTTTTTTTTGTTTTTTGGTTTTTTTTTTACTCCCCCTTGCTGTTTGTGCTCATTGTGTCCATTTGCTGTGCATTTTTCTGTGTCTGCTTGTCTCCCTTTGTTGCGTCATCTTGTTGCGCCAGCTCACTCACCCTGCCATGTGGGCTGGCTTGCCTTCACCAGGAGGCCCCGGGAATTGAACCCAGGACCTCCCATATGGTAAACGGGAGCCCAACCAATTGAGCCACAGCCGCTTCCCTGTGTAACTATTTTGAAATACCACTCTGGCTTCTGTTCAAGAATAGAAGACAGGGAGGCAATGATAGAAGTAGGAAAACCAGTTCAGAAGCTATTGTAATAGTTCAGACAGGGGATAATGGTGAGTTAGACTATAGGGGGAATGATAGAGGTAAAGAAAAATGGTGGGATTCTAGACATGTGTTGATGTTAGAGTTGAGAGGATTTGCTGATAGTTTGGATGTGGAGAGAGAAAGGGGTCTCTCTCCCCTTTGATTAATCTTTGATTGACTCAAAGATTAGAGTGGCCTTCAGCTGAAGGGAAGATGGGGGAATGTACATGTTAAGAAGAGATGATCAAGAGTTCTCTTTAGGGCATATTAAATTTGAGAGACACAGTGGATATCCACATGGAGTTGATGAGTAGGCTGATGGAAGATAAGCCTAGAGATCAGGGTGCCCAATATTTTACTAATGAGTGAGTGAATGAAGAAATGAATGAATGGTATGATAGATAAATCTGGAAGGAAATGTATAAAACAAAAGTTTGAAAGAGAATAAGAATTACAGTTATTTCCTTTATTATGACTCATATACATGGTCCTTTTCTCTACACTTCTGAGCAGGTCTCATTTTCACTAGAATAGAACTGAACTGGTAAGAGTTTAGAGAGAGAGAGGGATGAAGAGGAAATACATTTTTATATGCATATTTCTTTAAGAATTTACCTGTATCTTAGACATGGCCGCCCTCAGAAAAATAGCTGCTGTTAATTAGTGGGTACAGATATTCTTTACTTTATGGAATTGCTGCATTTCATCAAAATTATTATAAATAAAACCTCTTTTCATTTTGAACCCTGTATACAATTAGAAACATTTTCCTACCAAAAAAAAAAAAAAAAATCCCTGATAATTGAGCTGGAAACTAGCAGTTAAAGATGTTAATCATTTTGCAGTATTCTGGCTATGATAAATTACCCAGCATTTAGACTTTAATAACCATTAGACCCAGACTTTGGTTTGCCTTTTGAATGCATCATTTCCTTAACCCCTTGCCATCATTTCTGGTCTCAGCTATCTGTCCCTTTCTCATAGACCACAGACTACATTTCCAAACTGTGCTCCAAGTTTTCAACTCCCAAGGTGTCCTTTCTGCCTTTTACCTATTTTACAGTAACAAATAGAGTTGAATTGCAGTATGACAATTTTCAGCAGTTGCTGAAACTTGTTCTATTATGTCCTCTAATTCGAAAATCTCTTAAGGGAAGAAAAGAAACAATTGTTGAGTACCCACTGTATGCTGGGCACTGTATTAGACACTTTACTTACATCTCATTTGGCCCTTAAAACAACTCTCTGAAGTAAGTAGAGGAAAAGGAAACGGGGATTTATTAACTTGTTCAGGGCCAGATAGCTTACAAGTGGCAGAACGAGTATTTGAACCTAGGTCTGTTGGATCCAAAGCCCACTTTTCCCAAAACCCCAACTCTTTTTTTTTAAAAATTCAAGGCTTTGTGGAATGTAAATTGCACTATAGTTAAATGCCTCTGTAACATGGCTAATTATCATGCTGATTTGAATTTGTATATTTTATGTCTTCATATAGTAACAATCTGGCTTAATAACAAAAAAGGTGATATTCCCTACTTAATAACTTTACTCAGAAGGAGTGATGCCCATATTGATAAAACCTCATTCCTTTCATGGCACAAACTGTAACCTAATTATAATAGATTAAAATACTGTAAATTAAGTCTTTGTCATTTATTTGCATGATGGAAATTTTCTTCAGGAAACATTACAGAGCCAGAAACTCACTGCATGTGAATTATAAATCCATGCTGGCACTGATGGCTTAATCATGTAGATTTCAAAGGATCAAATTTAAAGGCTTTGGTGGATCCCACTGGCTTTTTCCAACTTGCTTGGTTAATAGACATCTTTATTTATAGAAAAGCTTAATGGTCCCCAAATATTTGAATAACACATAAGGTATTATATTTGAATTGTTGGTAACATCAGCATATGATGGGCTTTAAATTAAAAATAGGGCAAGCTCAGAATTACGAGATATGTTAAACTCTCATAGAATATTCTTCATTTAACTATAAGATTATACCTATGGTGTTTAGTAAACCTTGGAGTGGCATTTTATAAAGTACACAATCAAAATTATTATAAAAGAATCATAATTTATTTTTAATGTTAACATTCTTGTAATAATTGGGTGGTTAAACAGTGATTAGATTTAGCATGTCTTAAATTCCTGGAAAGCGAAATGGACTTACCATTAAATTATTTTTTCCTTCTGCTAGAAGAAGGAACAAGAGAAGAGAGAAGATTGATTAGAAAGAGAAGAGAAAAAATTAATTAGAAAGATAGGTCAGAGAATATTGATTGGCTGCCAACTGAACAGCAATGGCAAGGTAGTCAGAAAAGTCTTACTCTGGAATTTATACACAAAAACACTTATGAGAGTATGACAAGCCTTTCAAGTCCAGGAGCCATGTTCTGCCTTTGGTAGGTATGGGGTTTTGAGATAAAGATGCAGAAAGAGTGAGACACTTTATAAACTCTCTTAATCTGACCGCTATTAGTTTAAACTCTGGCTTTAACAAAACATAAAAATCAGTGAGAAAGATACCAAATTCTCTTGGAGTGCTTTATTTTAAATTTGCCCTTTGTGCATCAGCAGTATGTGGTAATAGTGTGTTTCGTTTTCCTGAGTCTAATCTCTTTTCTGGTTCACCACACTTGTGGCACAAGACTAGCCATTTAAACTATCTGGAAACATCATAAATTCTGCAAACCCAACTCTATGAAGTCATGTCCTTTGCTGAATATTAATCTTTTTTTTTTTACCGGGAGGTCCTGGGGATCGAACCCAGGTCCCTCCATATGGGAGACGGACGCCCAACCATTTGAGCCACATCCATCCCCCTGAATATTAATCTTTTAATAGCCATAGTAGAAAACCTTGCTTGAAATGTTAACAGTTCTTCTGTTATTCTAGGTCATCACCAGTAAGTTCTTAGGATGAACAGGTTTCATAAACATTTTCAATTTCTTTTCCTATTGCTAAAAAGAAACATTTAGGGAGCGGATGTGGCTCAGACAGTTGAATATCTGCCTCCCTCCTGGGTTCAGTTCCCGGTGCCTCCTAAAAAACAAAAGAAAAAATAAAACACAAACAACAAGCAAACATGGAGCAAACAGATGAGGGAGCCAACTCAGGGGAGCCCATATGGCTCAGTGGTTGAGTGCCGGCCTCCCACATATGAGGTCCTGGGTTTAATCTCTGGTCCTGGCACCTCAAAAAAAAAAAAAAGAAAGAAAGAAACATTTATTAAATAGCTACAAGATTAGAGGCTTTAATATCCATTCTTTCATTTAATTTCCATAGCTGAGTATTCTTACTTTGGCACACTACCACTAGCTTTGTGAAATGTCAGATTTTGTTTTCTAAACTACAGTAGGTAGACAGACTCCCCAGCTATGGTAGATCCCTGAATACTGCTCAGGCCCAAACTGGCACCTGTTTACCTTTTGTATGTCCTGTGGGCCACTTGGATATGACTTATTTATTTTCTTCTAGTCTGTAGCAGTCATTTTCCCCACTAGATTTAATCTTACTGCTGAATAAGAAGCAGTTTCAGAGCTGCCAACCCAATACTTTTAACATCTCTCCTGTCCTAAAACAAGTGCCCCAGGGAATTATGTACTAGAAATTACAGGAAAAGAGATGAGATAAAACTAACCCAAGGAGAAAAATAAGTAAATAAACAAATCAAGGGGAAATTTGAAGTCACATATTTATGAAAAGCTGATAGTATTAATATTGAAGTATTAATATTACAAAGCAACCTTAGAGATTACTTAATTATAAATTATATTTATTTAGAAACTGAGGCCTAGAAAAATAAAGCGATTTGCCCGACAGCTGAGAATAAAACCCAGTGTTTTTATCATTAGTCCATAGAACTTTGGAGTTATCTCTTTTAATTACTCCTTTGATGTGGGAGCTAGCCATAACTAATCCCTCTATCTTTTTTATCCTCCTTTATTTCTGGAATTGAGTTGTAATTGGTTCTTCAGATCCTTTCCTAATCGGTTGTCTCTTGTCCCAGCATTGAACCTGCAAATAGGAGGTAAAGGGTTTAGTCTAGGTGCTAATAGTGGATAAATTGGCTTGGAAAAAGTGCTCAGGTCACTTCCATAACTTTCTTACCTTGACATTACCTTACATAATAGAGCCAATAATATAATACAGTCTACATGAGCAGTTCCAAACTTATTCTTCAAGGCCAGTCAGGTTGGTTTTGATATTTAAAGATGTCATCCAGACATGTAAAAATAATGTAAGTATATGTGTAATAGTTAAGGAAGACAGAATATCACATAAATTGTTTGGCAAAAAATGTTCAAAAGATTTCTTTGTGCAATTGTTAGTTTTTTAGCTGAGCACAGCTTTTCCCCCAATATTTAAAATTCTATCAGTAATATTTCTGCTGTGATAATGCCACAGAACAAACAACCCCTAAAATTCAGTGGTTTATTTGCATCAACAAACATTTTTTGCCTGGGTCAGCTGGTGGCTCCATTTCAGACTGTAGGTTGGGTTCTGATCTGCTCCCACATATCTCATTCTGGGGCTTATTCTTCTCATGACAGATGGTAAAAACACAAAGAGATCAAGCCAGACCACACACATTTTTCATGGCCGAGACCAAAAGTAATAGGGCAGGGATATGATGTATACAGCACCTGCTCTAGTGGGAGGCATTGCAAAGTTAGATGACAAGAAGTACTGATATATATAATCCTGTTAGAGAAAGGGAGTGAAAAAATGGGAAGCATAACCTACCACAGAAATATTTCAACCTTGTAATCTCAGTTTGTCAGTTAACTATCCTCTTTGATTTCTAAATAGTTGAGCAAACGGTAGTTAGGGTCTTGATGGTTTTTGTTGTTGTTGTTTTCCAGCTAGCCCTTCCCTTTCACTGGTGTCCTTTCACCTCTCTGTATATAACTTCACAGTGTGATTATTATAGGACCCCAGTAAACATACATCATAGTCAAGCCACTGACTAACTAAAGGGACTTGACTTTTCATGAATTTGTTTACCCAAAAATCTTGATTTGCTGTTTAGCTAACTTTACTTCAAAAGCTTCATTGAAAAATTGGTCTTGCTCACACCAATTTATCTACACTCTTAAGTTCCCTGTGTCCATTTCTGAGTGAACCAACCCAGAATTGCTTCATTATTTTCTACTCTTTCAGTTCACCTGAAGAACTCATTGAAATAATTAAAGAAATATATTTGCCCTTTGATTTATGAATGAATGGTGACAATGTCATAGATCTCAAGTATTTGCTAGAAATGTCGATATCTTCAGAGTGTATACGTGTATACATATATATACACACACAGAAACCAAGATATTAAAATTAAGAAATTTGCTTCCTTTATCAAGATCTTGTTCTCCAAGTTTGGTATTTGACTCCTAATTCCTAAAAATTGCATTGTTTGGTAAACCGTAATCTGTTCTGGTTTAGACTACATTTTTTTCCTTCTTAAGAAATTATTGCATATCAAAATAGCTATCTGGATGTATTTATCTGTGTAAAGAATGTGTTAGAAGTGTGACCAGATTGCATTTATAAATATTATTATAACACTACTATAAATTGGGTAAATAGCATACAACATCAGTAGTTCAGCTCAGAGTGACTCATTTGTCAGTCCAGTCATATTCACTACTCAGAAATAATTCACAACAGACTTTGAGGTCCTGTAGAGATGATAAAAATAGGTGGGGTGAAAATACCTATTTAGAGAATTGTCTGGAATGTTTAATACCATTGAGATGACATCATCATCTGATAGTATTAAATGTGACTCGGGTGCTTTCCCAGGCTATTCAGTTGCTATTATTATTTATTTTTTAAGATTTATTTTATTTATTTATTTATTGCCCCCTTGCTGCTTGTGCTCGCTGTGTCCACTTGCTGTGCGTTTTTCTGTGTCTGCTTGTCTCCGTTTGTTGTGTCATCTTGCTGCGCCAGCTCCCGCACCGCGCGGGCCAGCTTGCCTTCACCAGGAGGCCCTGGGAAACGAACCCGGGGCCTCCCATATGGTAAACAGGAGCCCAACCACTTGAGCCACATCCGCTTCCCAACATTTTTTTTTTTAAACTCACTGCCTAAAACACAGTGTTGGGACAGTTAACGAAACGTTACTACATATATCAGAATCAGTAAGAAAACCCACCTACTGTGCTGGGATTAAATTGAGAGTTTTTGGTGTTTCAGACAGTATATCATCTGGTGTCTGCAAGCCAGTTGTTACCTCATAACATCTCTTATTATTGTCTTGAAGTGCTGATTGAAGTTTAGCCTTTTCTCTTATGTATTATGAATTTGTTTGCATTAGGGACTGAGTTTTATTTCCTTGTGGCTCCCACATCACCTATCAGGACATGCATATAGAGGCATTTAAATGTTTTGTTTTAATTTTTGCTTAATGGAACTGGTATATTTTATTAACATAGAGTTCACAATTTCAGATTATTTTTAAAAGCTTTTAAAATATAAATTAGATCAGGTCTCTCATCTTACTTAAAACCCTTAAATGGTTTCCCAGAATTTTAAAATAGAGACTCCCTTCTTAGGCCTGTAAATCCTTGCTTGGTTTGTCTTCCACTTCTTCAGTTTCATCAAATTCCTTTCCCCCTCCCTTCCTTGCTCTTTATGCTTCAGCCTCATTGGTCTCCTTTTGGTTTCATGAACATGCTAATTATTTTCTAGAATGCTTTTCTCTCCAGCCTTTCCCAGAGTTGAAATAGTATACCTTCTCATAGAGGCCTCTCCTGATTACCCTATCTAAAGTAGCCTTTCCCAGCTACTTTTCAGCTGATTACCTTATTTCCTTGTCATTTATTACCCTCTGTAATTAAATTAATTACATTAATTAATTGTACATTAATTGTAATTAATGTAATTAATTAATGTAATTAATTAATTTTTGTCTACCTATTTATTGTCTTTTCCTCCACTCAAATAGATGTTCCACAAGGGCAAGATAGCTGGCACAAAGAAGTCACTCAAATATTTGTTGAATGAGTGAATGAATAAATGTATGACTCATACTTTAAACTCACAGTAAAGTTTAACTTTCTTCTTAACTTGATTCATGAGGGAGAAAGCATTGTGCTATTGAGATCACCAGAAAAGAGTCAGTACAATCAAGGGCCCCACAGAGCCCTGTCCTACTGTGCTCATCACTATTATGTACTTGATTTTATTGTGATTCATAGCTGAGTTGTTGTTTTTTTTTAAGATCTATACATATATCTGGAAACTGGGCCAAAAATCATGTTCTTTGTACATGTATATTTTTTTTACAAGACTTGATTTGCCCTATTAAATATTTCAAAATTGAAATGACAAAATTTTCTAATGTATATTTTTTGTTATACTATTAGACTCTTATTAGACACTGCAACAGCATGATATTTTCATGCAATAGGATAAAGAAATTGCTATGTATGGACAATAGCCATAGGATAGATTTAGAAATAAAACACTCCTGAAGGCTTCTTTACCATCAAGTTAGAATTCATGGGTAGAGCAGGTAAGGTTGTGACCCTCCCACCAAGAATAAAACTGGGTGTTTATGTCTGAAAAATCAGAGTAGTCCAGGGCCTAAGTGCATTCTTTAATTGACCAAATATATTACCTTTTGTGCTAAGCACTCTAATAGGCATTTCCATGTTATCTCATGCAATCTTAATGTTTCTTGTTAAGGAAGTATCCATCCCTACACATCACCGCCCCCTATCACTACCCCAATTTAAAGATGAAGAATCTTAGAATAACAGGTTAAGTAACTTGTCCAAGGTCACACAGCATGAGAAGTAGAGCCAGGATTCAAAATCAGGTTTGTCTGACTCCAAAACTTATTTCTACTGTATATTTTTTAACTTTTATTTTGAAATAATTTCAAACTTACTTGACAGTTGCAAAAATATTACAAACCCCATACAGAGAACTCTAACATACCCCCCTCCATATACACAGATCCACCAATTTTAGCATTTTGCTGCTTTGCCATTCCCCCTCCCTCTCATTTCCTCCCTTCCTTCCTCCCTCCCTCCCTCCCTCCTCCCTTCCTTCTTTCCTTCCCTTCCTTCTTTCCTTCCCTTCCTTCTTTCCTTCCTTCCTTCTTTCCTTCCTTCACATTCTACTCCTTTAACATATAATACTTCCGTGTACATTTCCTACAAACAAGAATATTCGTTTATGTAATCAGCTTAATTACAGTTATCAATTTCAAGAAATTTAGCGTTAATATAAAGCTTACATTCTATATTCCAATTTTTTCTTATGCCTCAATTCATGTCCTTTTGAGCCTTTTCTTCTCCATTCTCAGCTCCCATCCAGTATCATGTATTGCATTTAATTACCATTATCTCTTTAGATTCTTTTTTTTTTAATTGTGGGAATATAATATAAATCTAATTTCTGTCTCTATGAGCTTGCATATTCTCTGGTATTTTCTTTATGGTTACCATGGGGCGTAAACTATAACAATCTCTTTTGCTTTGATAACCAACTTAATTTCAATGGTATACATAAACTATATTCCTATACCCCCTTCTTCCCCCTACCTTTATGTAGTTCTTGTCACAAATTACATATTTATACATTATGAATCCAAAACCATTGATGTATCATGACATTTTATACGTATGCCTTTTAGATCCTGTAAGAAGTATAAGGAGTTACAAATGAAAAATACGGTAGTACTGAGATTTATAGTTAACCTTGTCATTATCTTTACCGGAAATCTTTATTTCTTACTGTGGCCTCAGTCAGTTTTCTATACTTCTTTCCTTTCAACTGCAGAACTCCCTTTAGCATTTCTTGTAGGGCTGGTCTAGTGATGACTGTGTCCTTCAGGTTTTGTTTATCTGGGAATGTCTTAATTCCTCTCTCATTTTTGAAAGACAGTTTTGCCAGATAAAGAATTCTTGGTTGGCAGTTTTTTGCTTTCAGCATTTTAAATATGTCATCCCAATGCCTTCTCATTTCCATGGTTTCTAACAAGATGTTGGCACTTAATTTTATTGAGGCTCTCTTGTATGTGACACATATCTTCTCCCTTGTGTCTTTCAGAATTCTCTCTCTTTGGTTTTCACCACTTCATTATAACATGACCGAGTGTGGGTCTATTTGGGTTTTTCCTGTTTGGAGTTTGTTGGGTGTCTTGGATGTATATATTCATGTCTTTTGTTAAATTTGGGGACTTTACAGCCATTATTTCTTTTTTTAAAAATAAAATTTTATTGAAGTATATCATTCATATATGAACATGCAGAAACAAGTGTATAGTAAAAGTTGTAAAGTTACAAAATAAACATGCATATCATTATACAGGGCTATCATACTTCACCCCACCACCAACACCTTGCATTGTTGTGAAACATTTGTTAGAAACTATGAAAGAGCATTGTCAAAATACTATTAACTCTAGCCCATAACTTAAATTTGGTGTGTTTTTCCCCCAATCCACCCGATTATTAATACCCTGTATTAGTATTATACATTTGTTATAGGTCATGAGAGGATGTTCTTATATTTGTCCTGTTTAACCACAGTCCATCTTCCATCACTGGATTCCTTGTGTTTTGTACAGTCCATTCAAAGTGTACACTCAGTGGTTCTCATTTTCATCAAAAGGTTATGCTGTCATGACCTCAGTCAATTTTAGAATGTTTTCATTACTCCAAAAGGAAAAATCACATATCCCTTTATAGGCCCCTACAGTTGTCTCTTAGAATTTATATATCTTTCTTTGCCATTGCTGCAAAAATTTAACAATATTACTGTTAACTATCTAATGTAACTATAAGTTACATTAGTTGTAATTTTCCTGTGTATAACCATTTTCTTAACACTTTGTAAAAGAAGAACATTCTTATATTTATACTATTAACCACAATCTTCATCTACCACCAAATTCGCTGTTATATATACCCTAGATTATTCTCTAGTTTCCTTTCAATTGTCATTTACATCCACAGACTAACCCTTTCAGTCACAATGTCTTTTATAAATCACCAGTTTTAGTTATATTCCCTATAATGTGTTACCATCAACTCTATTCATTTCCACACTTTTACAATAAACCTTATTAAAATTTCTACATACATTGAGCATCAGCTCCCATTCTCAACCCACATTCTGTTTCCTAGTGACCTACTCTATTACCTCTGTGAGTTTACTCATTGTAATTAGTTCATATTAGTGAGACCACACAATATTTGTCCTTTTATGTCTGGCTTATTTCATTCAACATAATGTCCTCAAGGTTCATCCATGTTGTCATATGCATCCTGATTTCATTTCTTCTTACAGCTGAATAGTATTCCATTGTATATATATAACACCTTTTGTTTAGCCATTCATCAATTGATGGACACTTGGGCTGGTTCCATATTTTAGCAATTGTGAATGACTAATGCTACTGTGAACATCAATGTGCAAACATCAGTTCGCATCCTTGCTCTCGGTTCTTCTGAATATCTTCCAAGTAATGGAAGTTATGGCATACGGCAGTTCTATATTCAGCTTCTTGAGATACTGCCAAACTGTCTTCCACAGAAGTTGCACCATTCTGCTTCCCACCAACAGAGAAGGGTGTTTCTCTTTCTCCACATCCTCTCTAGCACTTGTATTTTTGGGGCTATTTTTTTATAATGGCCATTTTGTAAGGTGTGAAATGGTATCTCATTGTAGTTTTTGTTTTGTTGTGTTTTTTGTTTTTTAAGGAGGTATCAGATTGAACCTGGGACCTTGTACCTGGGAAGCAGGAGCTCAACCATTGAGCAACACCTGCTCCTCTCATTGTAGTTTTGATCTATATTTTCCTAATGGCTAGTGATATTGAACATTTTTTCATGTGCTTTTTCGCCATTTGTATTTCCTCTTTGGAGAAATGTCTGTTCAAGTCTTTTGCCCATTTTTAAATTGGGTTGCTTGTTTTTTTATCATTGAGTTGTATAATCTCTTTGTATAATATGAATAGCAAACCCTTGTCAGATATGTGGTTTCTAAATATTTTCATCCATTGATTAGGCTGCCTTTTTACTTTCTTGACAAAGTCTTTTGAAGACCAAAAGTGTTTACTTTTGAGGAGGTCCCATTTATCTATTTTTTCTTTCATTGCTCAAGCTTTAGGTGTAAGGTTTAAGAAGCCACTACCTACCACAAGACCTTGAAGATGTTTCCCTACATTTTCTTCTAGAAGTTTTATGGTTGTAGCTGTTATGTTTAGGTCCCTGATCCATTTTGAGTTAATTTTTGTATAAGGTGTGAGATAAGGGTCCTGTTTCTTTTTTTGGATATGGATATCCAGTTCTTCCAGCCCCATTTGTTGAATAGGCTCTTCTGGCCCAGCTGGGTGGGCTTGACAGTCTTGTCAAAATCACTTGACAGTAGATGTGTAAGGGTCTATTTCTGAGTTCTCGATTCAGTTCCATTGGTCAGTGTGTCCTTCTTTATGCCAGTAACATGCTGTTTTTACCATTGTAGATAAGTAATATGCTTTAAAGTCAGGAAGCAAGAGTCCTCCAACTTCTTTCTTCTTTTTGAAGACATTTTTGGCTATTCCATTTCTGCACACAAAAAAAGAAAAACTGTTGGGGTTTTTATTGTATTGCATTGAATCTGTAAATCAGTTTGAGTAGAATTGACATCTTAACCATATTTAGTCTTCCAATCCATGAACACAGAATTTCCTTCCATTTATTTATGTCTTCTTTGGTTTATTTTAGCAATATTTTGTAGTTTTCTGAATACAGGTGCTTTACATCTTTGTTTAAGTTTATTCCTAGATATTTTATTCTTTTAGTCACTATTATAAATGGAATTTTTTTTTACTTCCTCCTCAGATTGCTCATCAGTAGTGTATAGAAACACTACTGATTTTTATGTCTTAATCTTGTATCCTGCCACTTTGCTGAACTCATCTATTAGTTCCAGTAGCTTTGTTGTAGATTTTTCAGGATTTTCAAGATATAGAATCACTGATGAATAGTGTAAGTTTTACTTCTTCCTTTCTTCTTTAAGTCCCTTTCATTTCTTATTCTTGCCTAATTGCTCTAGCTAAAATATCTAGCACAATATCGAATAACAGTGATAATGGTGGGCATCCTTGTCTTGTTCTTAATCTCAGTGGGAAAGCTTTCAGTCTTTCACTATTGTGTAATGCTAGGTTTTTAATTTACCCACTTTAGCATGTTGAGAAAGCTTCCTTCTATTCCTATCTTTTGGAGTGTTTTTATCGAGAAAGGATGCTGTATTTGTCAGTTGACTTTTCTGCATTAATCAAGAGGATCATGTGAATTTTCTTCTTCAATTTATTAATGTGATTTATTACACTAATTGATTTTCTTGTGTTGACCCACCCTTGCATACATGGTATAAAACCCACCTGATAAAAAATAAAAAAATAAATAAATAAATAAATAAAACCCACCTGATCATGGTGTATAATTCTTTTAATGTACTTTTGGATTTGGTTTGCAAGTATTTTATTGAGGATTTTTGCATCTATATTCATTAGAGATATTGGTCTGTATTTTCTTTTTTTGTAGTATCTTTATCTGATTTTGATATTAGGGTGATGTGGCAGTTTGATATTATTGATGAATTCCAAACAGAAATATTGATTATGCTTGTAAACTGGTCTGTTCCTCTGGGCGTGATACCCTTTGAATGTATTGATTTCAGAAGTTTCACTTTTACTTGATTAAATTAAGATTAGGGCTTTGATTCAGCCATGTCAGTAGGATGTTGGGTCTCCACCCCCTTGGTGGGCAGACACTCACACAGAAAATGACACGGCAGAGGAGAGAGCTGAGTTTTTGATGCTGGAGCCCTGGGGAGAGAGCCAAGCCGTTCCTTGATAGTTTATAGCTGGCCTTGTGGAGGAGTAGAGCAGCTGAACCTGGAAAGAGATAAACCCCAGGAAGAGAGACAAGCTTTATGCCAGCCTACAGCTGAGATTGGAAGAGACTGGGACCTTGGAGCCTTAGGAGGAAGAGGAAGAGGAAGGCTGAACCCTCACAGAGACCGGCAACCATCTTGCTCAAACATGTGGCAACAGCCTTTGGTGAGGGAAGTAACTTACTCTTTATGACCTTGTGACTGTAAGCTTCTACCCCAAATAAATACTCTTTATAAAAGCCAACAGATTTCTGATACTTTGCATCAGCACCCCTTTGGTTGACTAATACAGGTGATATTGACTTCATAGAATGAGTTTGTTAGCATTCTTTCCTGTTCAGTTGTTTGGAAGAGCCTGAAGAAGATTGGTATTAGATCATCTTTGAATGATTAATAGATGTGAAGCCATTTGGTCCTGGGCTTTTCATCTTTGGGAAGTTTTTGATGACTGTTTCACTCTCTTTACTTGTGATTGGTTTATTGAGGTCTTCTGTTTCTTCTAGGGTCAGTGTAGGTTGTGTTTCTGGGAATTTGTCCATTTTGTCTACGTTGTCTAGTTTGTTGGCGTACAGTTGTTCATAGTATCCTCTTATGATCACTCTTATTTCTGCAGGGTCAGTGGTAATGTCCCCCATCTCATTTCTGATTTATTTATTTGCATCTTCTCTCTTTTTCTTTAACAGTCTGCTAAGGGTTTGTCGATTTTGTTGATTTTCTCGAAGAACCAACTTTTGGTTTTGTTGATTCTCTATTGGTTGTGGGTTTTTGTTGTTGTTGTTGTTGTTCTCAATTTCATTTATTTGTCCTCTGATCATTATTATTTCTTTCCTTCAGCTTGCTTTGGGATTAGTTTGCTTTCTTTTTCTACCTTTAATTTTAGTTAGGTCTTTAATTTTAGCTCTTTTTTTTTTTAATATAAGCATTGAGGGCTTTAAATTTCCTTCTCAGCACTGCCTTTGCTGTATCCCAAGGTTTTGATATGTTTATCAAACCTTGAGATAATTACTGATTTCTCTTGCAATTTCTTCTTTGACCCACTGATTATTTAAGAAGGTGTTTGTATTAGTCAGCCAAAGGGGTGCTAATGTGAAATACCAAAAATAGGTTGGTCTTTACAAAGGGTATTTATTTTGGGGTAGAAGTCCACAGATACCAGGCCATAAAGCGTTATGTTTCTTCTCTCACCACAGTCCATTGCCATGTGTTAGAGCAAGACAGCTGCCGGCGTTTGCCAGGGTTCAGGCTTCTGGGGTTCC
>JAQZBX010071729.1:0-15189 GCA_029593785.1 Cabassous unicinctus | reverse complement strand
ACTCAATAGAGTACTATTACTCTTGTATGAACAACAAACTGAATATAATAATATATCCATTTACATAGTATTTTATTCTTCTCAAAGGTCTCCCTTATCTAATCTTAAATTTGAAACTCAGAAATGACTCACTGAATTGGTTAAGGGAGAAGCTTGTCTTTACATTATGGATGAAGAAATCATTGTTGAAGGAAATGAAGCCACTTGCAAAGTTGACAACTAAAATCGATGCCATTGTCAAGAATAGAAAGTAATAATCCTCTCCAGTCTACAATTAAGGAGCTGGAAAATAGGTGGCAGTTTATATATGGTGAATTATTAGTATAAGGGGAAAGTGAAATCAAAAGGGAAGAATTCCAAGAAGGAAAATAAAGCATAACCTGTAGCTTTGGAATTGGAGAGAACTAGGTTTCATATACCTATAACTATTGTTTTTTAATAATATCAGAACAATTTAATTAGTAGGGTTAGTAACATTGTAGCAATAAATGCAGACAGAATGCTTGTTTGTTTTTGCCTGAGGACTTTACTAACCTTAGTTTCTTCAGAAGCTTAATTTCATATGTGAACCATAATTTTCTAAAAAAAGTATTCCTTACTTCAAGAATTTCCCAACATTCCATTAAAAAAAGTCTCATTCATTTAAATTCTGCTGAATGATATGGAAAAAATGACTCATATTGTTTTACTTCCATAATAGAAAGTTATTTGAAATGTTTGCAATGTTTGGGAGAGTAAAAATGCACATTTAAAAAGGAACAAAATTTGCATGTTCAGAGAAAATGTAACTTACATTATATATGTGAAGAAGTATTTCTTTCCATTGTAATGCAATATGTATTTCTTCCAGTTTGGTTGGATTTTTACATCCCATTTCTCATTTTAATTTGGGAAGTAGGGAATATGGGGAAAGAAAATCACGTTTCTTTTTTTTTTTTCCCCATGTACATAACTAAAATAATGTTATTGTTTATATCCATTCAAATCAATAATCAATTAATTTAAGTTTTCCTATCCAGTATTTTAAATACTACTTTAAAATAAAAATAGTCTTTTCACCTATAACTAAGGAAATATTTACATATTGGACATATATGTCCAATATTACATTATTGGACATATACTGAGAAGTCTTACTACCAATGGTTCATCTTTCAGATAAAAAAATTAATTTGAATTGGACAATTTCAAGAATTAGAATTATTGTTCTAAGGCTCCATCTTGGTTATAATGGAATATTTTATTTTGAAGTTGACAATGGTCAAGTTAATATGTAAAAGAGAGTTTTGAGGTGGAAATTTAAAAATGAATTGATGAAAAAAGGTACAAGATTAGGGCAGAAGAATATATCACAAATTTTAATGGAAAAACTAATGAATGCATTAATGGTGTGGTTTGGTGGTCAAAATTTATAGTGAAAAACAATTGTGCTACGTGTTTGCCATCAGACATTGATATTTTATGCTTAATAAAACATTTAGAAAGCCTTATGCTTCATATTTTTAGCTTAAAGTACTGCAAAAAAATTATGGCTAAATAAAAATTTTTTTGTTATAAAACATCAATATTTTAATCTCACAAATCACTAAGAATAAGGTCAACAAGCAATAAGAAAAGAAGTCAAGCCAATCGCATTTGCCTCCTGAAGAGAGATTTTTTTTTTAACCTATTAAATATGTAGTATCATTATATTTATCTTTCATTTTATTTTATTCCACATTCTAAAATGATTTTGAGGTATGTATTCCACTAGTGGCCACCATTAACCTTTACCTTTGCTTCTACATCTTAAAACAACAACAGTGTATAACTTACACTTTCACCTTTAACAAATTTTGAGTTTGAAAAGACCTAGAGTTATCCCCTCCTCATGTAATTAATTGTATATTTCATTAGACTTGGAAAATATTTGCTACATAATAATATTTTAAATGGTTTTAATTACTGATTGAATGCATTAATTTCAAGTAATGTCAAGATTGAGCATAATGTTCTGAAAGATTTATGGAAAGCATCATGACATTAATCAGAAAAAATACTTTAGTATCTGATTTGCATTTAATGAAACCCTGGAATTATGCCAATTAAATATAATTTTATGATATGTGTGTTGTAAATATCTCTATAAACTCTTTTGGCATTGACTTATTAATTTTGTTTTTTCAGATGCTGTTAAGCATTTTTGCTGTGCTTGACCAAGAAAATCGGAATAACCTCACTGTCTTTATTCTCTTGGGACTTTGCCAAAACAAGCACATTGAAATATTCTGTTTTGTATTATTTTTATGTTGTTATCTTGCTATTTGGATGGGAAACTGGCTCATAATGATTTCTGTTTCTTGCAGTCAGTTAATTGACCAGTCCATGTATTTCTCCCTTAATTACTTCTCACTCTCCAACCTTTGCTACAAATCCTCAGTGATGCCCAAACTAATGATGGACTTAGTAGCAGAAAGGAAGACTATTTCCTATAATAACTGTATGGCACAGCTCTTTTCCACACATTTCTTTGGAGGCATTGAGATCTTTATACTCACCGGGATGGCCTATAACCACTATGTGGTCATTTGTAAGCCCCTGCACTACACCATCATCATGAGCAGACAGAGGTGTCACACCATCATCATAGCTTGTTATGCTGGGGGATTTACACCCTTAGTCAATCAGTTTCTTCTCACCATCTTTTTTCCCTCCTGTGGTCCCAATAAGATAGTGTACTGCTTCTGTAATGTATATCCTTTGCTGAAACTGGCCTGCACTGGTACGTACAGAATTGGTCTCTGGGTAATAGTCAATTCAGTTACTGTTGCTTTGGCAACTTTTGTGACATAGATGTAATCTTATTTTCTGATATTATACACCATCAGGGCTTACTGTGTGCAAAGCCGTAGCACAGCTTTTTCCACTTGCATTTCTCACATAACAGTTGTGATTCTGTTCTTTGTGCCTGTTTTCTTCATTTATATTAGACAACCCATAACTTTTTCAAAAGATAAAGTGTTTGCTGTTCTCTACATCATCATTGCTCCTATGTTCAATCCTCAGATTTACACTCTTAGAAACTTGGAGATGAAGAATGCCTTGAGGAAAGTGTGGTGCTGTCAGTGTTTTCAGAAAGGGCAGTAGTTCCTATAAAAGGCATTTTGGAGTTTCTCCCTAGGCCTTGTGAAATAAACATCTATTCAACTCTAAGCCAAAAAAATTCATCTGGTGTGATATTCAATGTGTAGTCTTCAGCATTTGTCCAAATTTCTTCCATTTTTATTTATTCCCCCATGTTCATTTTTCTTCCATTCTCCTCATATTCCTTTATCAAGACCTCCTTATCTTTGCTTCAACATTTTATTTTGGCAATATAAGGAAATCTTTTTCGTTTCTCTTGCATCTATTTTGGCAAAAAGTAGCATTATGCCACCTGGCAGAGCAGAAATATAGTTTTTAGAATCTTTGTCCCAGTACACAATAAAATGATTAAAAGGGTGAAATTTTTAGCTGAGACAAGTAGATAAATGAGTGGAACATTTAACCCCTTTGGCTACTAAGCATTTATGAACACTCTTCTATATGTTTTAGAATTCATTAATAAAACAATAACATTTTTGTGTTTCTATTGAACAAGATGCACATACACACATACATACATGCATATATAAATTTAAGAAACAACAAAAAATGAATTGCTACAACTGTCCTTGTTGCTGTAATTGGTCATGTGACTTTAATTAAGCTTTATAACTTACATTATTTTTAGTTTTATTTTTCCATTATCTTTTATCATTTGTCTTGAAATTTTTAAGAGTCGTTTTAGAGATTTCTATGAATTGAAGATATTATTCATCTGTGCCCTCATTTTGATGCATCCAAAAAATTTCCCCTAGTCATTAGTACCAATGACCTCAGCCCCTTATTTTCCGTTGGTTTAATAGAGGTATGAGAAGTCCAAAATATCCGTGTTGTATTTTCAATTACCAATTCAATATAATCACTGCCATGTTCCCTAATGAAAGCATAACCTCTTTATATCTAAGACCTACAAATTGCTATGCTAGAAATGGTGGGTGGGACAGGAATAAAAATTTTTCTAAGTGGGATTTTAGTTTAGTAGTAAAAGGACTACTACTTGCACTTGTATCTGTTGATACCCATAACATTTTATTCTGGCTGTGGAGAAAACAGCATTGAATAATGGTCAATTTTCCTTAAAAATTAAGCCCCAGATTTTCAAGGTGTTATCTTTAATGTTCAGTAAGGTATTCTACCATACTATTACACAAGTTACTAAAGAGTAATGAGTACATGGTAAGGAAAGTGAATTTCTTGATATTGTGTGCACTGACACATTTCTTTCTCTATGAAATAAAATACTTGATCAGACTCAGTGCTGTGTTAATAACCAGATGATGAATAAGGCATTGCATAAATTCATGGATTTTGCTTTTATAACTTGCATCTGACCAGACCTTTTAACAAGGACATCCAGGAAACCTGGAGTGTGCAGTGGATGTAGAATTACTCTTTGGAGCATCACAGTGCCAACAAAGTAGCCAAGGCTGGAGTAACCAAGATATCAGAGAAGAGAAAAGTGTGCATAAGTGAGGCTGACATTCAGTGTTGCCTTGTACTTGAGTCATTGGATGATTTTCAAGCATCAGTCAGCAGATGGATAGAGTAAATATAACAAATGCTTGCAAGAAATTAGAGAGTTAGAAATCATATGCATTACTGATGGAGTGAAAAATGATACAGCCAATTTATCAATTAGGAATATAATTGACTAAAATTGGGCATATTGTACTCCTATGTCCTAGAAATCCAATCATAGGTATACATTCAACAGAAATGCTTACATAGATCCACCAAAAGAGAAAAAACTTCTGAGAACATTGTTTAAAGAGCCCCAAATATTGTAATAAACCAAATATAGAACAAATAAATAGATTGTGGTATATTTATACATAAAATATAGCAATGCAATAAAGGAACCATTGTTTCCCATGATATGGAAAAATCTCACAATCTCACAATCATAATGCTGAAAAAAAGAAGAGAGACAGAGTAAATATTCTATTATTCCATGTCTATAATGTTGAAAATAGTTAAAACTAAACTATTATTAAAAGACAGGATAACAGTTACTTCTGGTGACTGGAGGAAGGAATCTTCTGTGTTGCTGCTAATGGTCTCTTTCTGTCCTTTGCTCCCATTTCCCAGCAAGCTTTGTTCTTTCCCCCCATGTCTCAATAAATTCTCTTTACTATTTTTACTGACCTAACAACAACAACAAAAAGATAACCGTAAAGAAACATATGGAGATTTTACTGTTTCAAATTAAGTACTTTGTTTATTAAAAATCTTTTATAAAGAGAAGTGGAAAAAAACTCCTAAACTGAAATAAGTTATATATATAAATCTTATGACTTAAAAGCATTAATATCCAAAATATATAAACAAGCCACAATGAGATAGAAAGTAAAGAATCCATTTGAAAAGATGATCAAATTTGAAAGCAGGCATTTTGCAGAAGAGAAAATCCAAATCACCTGTAAACATCTGAAAAGAAGGTTAGTAATCAGGGAAATATTAAAATCACTAGGTAAAAAGATTTAACCCTCATTAGTCTGGCAACACTTCAAGTTATAAAAGACCACATAGTGGCAAGGATATGAAACAATGAAAATTCTCATTTACTGCTTCTGAGAGTGTTAGCTTTACCATCTGTATGCAGAGGTATTAAATTGAATGTATGCATTTCTTATGACTCAATAATTCATGTATTATTTATATATGAGATACTTCTGTAGATTTTAACCAAGTGATAATTTCAAGACTGTTCAGAGCAGCCTAGTTTGCATTCATAAAATAGTAACAATAATAAAAATAAAGGAAGAAAGGAAAATAGATGGCAGACAATGCAATTCCTCAATAACAGAAAAATGGATATATAAATTGTACATTTTTCATACAAGAAATAGAGAAAAAATGATTGAAGTGAATGCATTTATTTGATGCATAAGACTCAAAATTATAATTTTGAAAGAAAGAAGTCATTCATAGAAGATTCAAGGTCAAAAACAGGTAAAATTAGACAATATATTGTTTCAGGATATAGGTATATGTATTAATGCTAGTGATGTAAAAATAAACAAGAGAGCTTTAACACATAATTCAGGAATTAGTTAACTTTGAGAGAGAGGGAAGGGATACTTGGGGGAAGAAACTTTCAAGTCACTTCTTAACAGGTCTGGTAGTATAAAAAGGTTCATTTTATTTTGAGTCTTTCCTAGATATAGAGACATAGATATAGATTGAGATTATAGATATAGCTAGAGATATAGATATATATACTCAAAATACATGTATAAATACAATTTTATTTAATATATATATTTACAATTAAATTTATAAAAGTAAATGATGTATTGAAGGGCAGATATTTGCTTAAAAAATAGTGAATTGTACAATCATGTGGAAAATTCCCCTAGAAGTCAATGCAAATGTTTAAGAAATAAAGTTAATTTGTCTAAGAGCTGTAGAGAAGACTAAACATATACATGTAAGTGGGATTCTAGAAGTTGAGAAGCATTAATCAAATGAGCAATTTGAGAAAATCAACTTAAATTTAAGAAAATGGAGAAATAATAATCAAAGTTTGAGAAAATCATCTTGAATTTAGGAAAGATATAATAATTGAGGTATATATTACTTACCCACTAATATCCATTGATTATCTATCTCAGTAGCTGGAAATTGGACAATACTTAATATACTCTAGTGAAATGTATGGACTTTTGGACTTGAAAAGTATGGACTCTCCCCTGGAGTTGTTCTGTGACCTGACTCTTGTTATTGGCCTAGAAGCAATGAGGCATGATGAGAATAAATTGAGTCTTAAAAAACTAAGCATCCATTTTCAAGGAAACAGATTCAGGTGACTTTATTGCACAACTTCCTGACAAATAGAATGTGTTTCCTTCTAGAACAGAGAAGGGGGATAATTCTGTTCACCCAGAGGTTTCCGGGAATTTGGGTGTTCAAGGTTCTCAGACTCAACCTTAAAGGTCACTCTCCCAGATTTCAGCATCCCATACTCCAGGGCTCTGTTATTGACAAGAGTCTCTAAAAAGTAAAGCCCTACTACCCTCATAACCAAATTCTGGGTCTCATTTGCAACAAGATCTGCTTTTTCACTTCTGAATATCAGAATGCTTTCATAGCATTCCTTAAGTTGCAGTAGGCCAAGCATTGCAACCATTTCCTTTACATCAGCTTTGGTGCCATCAACAGAAATCAGGCAACATCAGTCTTTGTGCTTGTATATTTCAACCTTTCTAACCCGGCACTAGAGTCATTGCAAATCCCAAGACCTCATCATTTGATTTCACTGTATCTTTGTTAACATAAGTGAGATACTCATGATTACTGTCCTGCATGTACAATCCAGATGTGATGGGAGCCAAGGCCTAAAGAGACCAGTCTGATATATAGAAATGTGGAAAATTTGTCTATCTTCTCCTTTCAAATGGGATGTCTGAGACAGAGTAGTTTATACAGTTGCTCAGAAGACAACTCAGCAAGATGGAGAGAATTTGTCCTTGACACCATATGGATGCCAGTTTAAAAATGCACACTATTATAGTATTTCTTTTTCCCTGACTTATTTTGATTTTATTTTACCATTGAGTTACAACTCATACATTTTGGCTCAGTTTCCATTTCTTAGAAAACCCATTTAAGAAATCTGTTTTCAGAAGCAGCCAAGGGTTATAATTTCCCAGGTAATCCACTTTAAATGACACATAGAAATTAAGTAGAACATTAGACATACAATTTTTGGGTAAAAAAAAAAAAACATTTTTCAACATAAATGACAATGATGATTTTATTTCATTTGAATTCAAAAATCATTAGAGACTATTACCCTCTGCAGAGAAAGCATGGAAGTCCTACAATCAAGATCCACATAGCACAAAGCCTTAATGCATGGTAAAATGATTAGCAGTAAAGCTAAACATTTATTCTGACTGCATTCAAACACTGAACACCATCTCTGTTTCAGAATTAAGGGAAATTATCTAATGTGTTCATCTCCTAGTAAGTAAAAATCCAACAAACCTATAAGAAACAAATATTACTTTCAAATAGAAAACCTTAGATTTCACATATATTTTAAATTGTGTTTTACTCTATAAACATGATGATTTAATTTCTTTGAGATGTGCATTTTCCCTGTTTCCTTCAATCTTTTGCAAACATTTTTAATAATAACTTCTCATTATTTAAGTAAAATGCAATGAATGATTAGATCTATATCCTTCAGAAGATGTTAAAAAGAGGCAGATTTTTAAAGATTTTAGAAAATTCATGAAGAAAAACAGTATCATTACTAGTCAGTGTACAATACTGGGATTGATTACAGAAAAATAAATTGATAGACGAGTCAAATGAGTGACATGCTTTTTAGGCAAAAGACAAAAATATAAATGAATAGAATAGGAGGCACAAATTAATGGGATGCACTAGAGTAGAAATTCATTACTCTTTTCCTCTTTGCTACTCTATAAATGATATGTATGCAGAGGAAATTAAGAGCATGGAATTTCATGGATTTAGAACACCTTAATATCAGAGGATCCTAGAATTCAATGTAGAGTAAATTTAATTGATGAAGGAGAGAATAATGTGAATAGTAAAAGAGAAAGGAAATAAGAATGATTCTGAGAATAGGTATTAGAGATAGGAAAGAACTTCAAAGCTGGTGTTGAGAGAAATTTCTTGAGTGAGAAAACTTGGATTGAAACATAAATGGGAGTATGTTTCTAGAATAATTCTAAGAATCATTTCGCTGTGAAAACTTTATTATCAATACCAAAATTGTAGGAAAAGAATTAAACTATATCTTAAAATAACCTTTGTGTATAATCAGTATTTACCCTTATTGTAAAAATTTTCTGGTTCCATTTGCAAAACAGAGCTGGCTTTTAAGAAGAAAATTGTGTCCTGTTAGTATTATATGAGTCAATCCATGTAAAATACTGAGAGTCACATCTAAGAGGTGGTAAGCACCAAATAAATATTCACTATCATTACTATTATTTCTCATTTCAGTGTCAAATAATGACAATCAATTAGATATGAATTATAGTAACTTTCATTTTTATACTAATTTAAAATCTTCAGTGCAATTTTATTTATTATTTTGTGGTAAATATATATTGAATATATAATGTATACATAACAATGTAAGGAAAAGCAAAGAAAAAGAGAAATGATAAAGCCTATTGCACACTGTGTGTGTGTCTTATAAATTAACATGCACAACTCCGGGACATTGATATTAGAAATGCACGTATTAAAAGAGTAGAAACAGAGTACTGGGCAAGTTTATAATCCTGCCCCAGATTATATGGTTTTGTCTCTTTCCTGGTCTTTTGTCTAAATTCAAAATCTATGCACTGACTGTTAACCTAAATCATTAATGGCAAGAAGAATACAAGGTGCTGTTGTTCACTCTCTGAAGAACTGCTTGGAGAAATAAAAAAAAATATCAATTTTCTGGCAGTTCCAACTAAGTGTTAATGATGAGATATCTGGAACTATTTTAGAGAGTGTTAAAGGAGTTTTGGCCTTGAATGGTTAAGGAAAGCTTTCCATAGTTGTAGAAGCAAGTGCTGTTCTTTGAGCATTGATGTAATAAAAGAAGCCAAAATTGTGGAGACTTTAATCTGTCATGATATATGCAATGAATTGCAGAGGGACAAAGAGCTACCCATTTTGAGATGAAATACCTTTATCATATTCCTGGAGACCAAGCTGGGTGCTGTTATTATGAGACTTTACTGTTAGTAAAGTGAAAGACTCAAGGCAGAATGGAGCCTGGAATATTATCCCCTAACAGGTGTCCTAAATTATCTAGTAAGTGCAAATAGTACAGGGAACAAGAAGTATGTTACACCATTTATCCTTCAAAGGTAATTTCTAGCTTAATGTCCTAATCCCCCCACCACATTTCATAAACTCCTTCCTTGATTCCAATTAAGCATGTCATCTCTTTCCTTAAAGCTGAAGTTTTCGTGGTGAATTTTATATATGTTTATATGTTCCAGAAATAAATAATCAAATTAATATAATAACAATAATATATGTTTAGCTTGGAAACAGTTCATTTCAGATGTATCTTTTATCAAATCAACCAGAGGCGAGTGTAGTTTAGAGGAACATACACTGAATTGGAGGTGAAGAGACAAACTCTACTGCCATTTACTAAATGAGAACACTAAAATTCTAGGAGACTTTATTCAAAGGGCATAAAGAGTAAGCTTATAAAATCTTTTAAAACATAATTGAAATTTTAAATTAAAATTTCAAATATTATTATTAAAATATTATTAAAATGTCTGTAATTAATCAGACAATTGGCAAGATAGTTAAATCTAATATATATATATGTATACATTTTCCCACATCAACAACATCCTTCATTACTCTGGTACATTTGTTACAATTGATGAACACATTACACATTTTGGAGCATTACCACTAAACGTGGATTATCGTTTATCATTTAATAAAATGTATATATATATATATACATAAAATAAATAGATTGTATCTAATCATGGAAGGAAAAATCTAGAAAAGGAGACAAAGAATTGCATTACAAAACCAAAATTTTTTTTAACTTTATGTTGTACATTTAATAATTGAAAATATAAACAATTAAAAACTAAAATGTAGACACAGATGATAAATATATGCATTTCTCAATTAAATGTAATGAATGCATATAATTTTTTTTTTAATCAAACAATATGTTACACAATATATTTGGTTCATAGTAATGCATTCAAACAGTATTTGTCCTTTTGTGTCTGGCTAAGAAACTTTGGGCCAAAAGGAAGAAAATCATATGACCTTGTTTAAAGTTGTAAAATGACCAATGAATGAGGAGTTAATATCATAAGAACCACAATTTCATGAATTAATATATGAATTAAATACAGTTCCCATTAAAATTCCAGATTTTCTTTTTGTTTCTAATAAAATAATCCTAAAATTTATGTGGAAAGAATAATGCCCAGAAAAGAAAATAAATGTGTTTTTATTAGTTGGGATAGCCCTCATTGGAAAACAATTTTGGAACTTATGCAAATGAGTGTTCTTTTTCTTTAATGTAAAAATAAGTCCAGAAAAAATTAGCAGAATCTAAGGTTAATATAAACAGAGCCAGGCTCCCTCTCGATCCTTGTTCTACCATGCTTTTCATGAAGTGTTTGTCCTTATGGTTGCAAAATGGCTGCTTATGTTTACGTTTCAGGATAGAAGAAAGAAAAAAGATAAAAAAGAACAAAAATGTTTATCAGGAAGTAAAACTTTTCTAGAATTCCCCAACAGACTCCCATTTAGGTTTCATTGATACAATATTAAATCTCTAACCTAGTTACAAGGGAGAATGGGGAGCTGCCAGCACAAGCAGTGTCAGGGTTCTGAGAGAAATAAAAATGTAGAGATACTGGGTAGGCCACTGGAAACATCTGAAATAGTATGCAAAATAAGAGCCCTGAAGGGGAACTTGTTTTCTCAGATATCAGTTCAATAAAGCATTGAATTTGAAATGGATAATTTCTTCAAAGAGAATTTAAAATCCAGTAATATTTCTGAATATATATAAAGTGATATATGGAAATTATATCCATTGATATAGCTCTCTCTTTTCTCTATCATTAGGGATTTTTCTCAATATTTTTAAACATTTATTTATTCAACAAATAATTGTTGATTATCCATTATATTCTAACCATTATTCTAGGAACAGAGCAAAACACTTGTGTGCAAATATAAGACAGATTGGAGGGTATTACAATAATTCATTGACAGTTCAAGATAGAGGTCCGAGTTGGGAGATATAAATTTTGGAGTCACCTACACATAGTAAGTATTTACATATGTATTATATAAAAATCACCAAGATTGAAACAAATACAGGTCCAAGGATGGAGCCTTGTGAAACTCCAAGACAGAGAGTTCAGCAAGACCAACAAGTGCTGGGAAAATCAACTTAAAAATGACATAGTTGGACTCAGTTGTGGTTTCCCTACCCATGGCTTTTCTGCCCCTTCTATTTGAACCTATACTTAGCACTATACTTGATAGGTGTATGTCCAAGAGACTTAAATATTTGGACTCTCCATGTACCAGTTGGGTCCTGAATCTCAACAGTGTTGCAACACCTACTCTCCAGTTCATTGGACTCACCCAGACAATTAATAAGGAAATCATGGACAACGACTCTCTCAAGGAACAGAGGGTGTCTGCAACTGCAAGCAAGATAGTCCTATCCATCTGCCCCATGGATCTAAACCCCTTCTCAATTAGAGGCAGAGTGGGCATCACCATCTCAGAATCCTCAGGATTGGGGAATGAACGATGGACTCGAGTAGACTTACTGGTATTCTACTGTAGACTTATTGTGATTCTAGCAATGGAAGAATTTTTATCATTGATGTGGAAGCAGTGACCACTGGAAATTCTGAAGGGAGGGAGAGGGAAAAATAGCTGTAATTTGAAGGCATTTTAGGGACTTTGGAATTGTCCTGAATGACATTGCAAGGACAGATACAAGCCATTATATATCTTGTAATAATTTACAAAATATGTGGGAGAGAGTGTGAACTACAATGTAAATGATAATCCACGTTTAGTGGTAATGCTCCAAAATGTGTAATGTGTTCATCAATTGTAAGAAATGTACCAGAGTAATGAAGGATGTTGTTGATGTGGGAAATTGTGGGGGCCTAGGGAGTGGGGCATGTAGGAATCTTCTATATTTTTTATGTAACATTTATTTAAACTAAGTATCTTTAAAAAATAGAAAAATATATTTTAAAAAAGGAGGAAAATCAGGAGAGTATGATGATGATCCTAAACCAAGTCAAAATATCTAGAGGAAAAAGAGTGATCCAGTCTGTCAAATCCTGGAAATGTCAATATAAAAGTAATTGATGATCTTGATAAGAGTAGCTTCATTGAAACCTCATTTGAAAAGGTTCAATAAATTTGGAAGGAGAGAAATTAGATGCAGTGACCATAGGAAGAAGAAAAATCAGAAATAGGGAAAGAAAATTGAAAGGGAAAATATGGACAAAAAGATTTTTGTTTTGTTTTAGAAAAGACAAATCCAAGTTTATTTTGTTAAATGGATGCATTTTAAAAGAGAATATAATCATGATTTTAACACAAATATAAAATGAACTCATAACAAAGAATTTATTTAACTCATGTAATGAGGAAAGTTAGATCAGCTCAAAAAATACGGACAAATACCACATATTCATAGTTTGTTAAGGAATGCTGAATGAATTTACAAGAGGATGCAAACGTGACAAAATTGGTCAATATTCACAGTGTGACAACCTATTGCTTTCTACTTTGTGGTCTCCGTACAGGCATTATTGTCATTACTGTTATTTTCTTCAGATTAACCTTTATATCTACAGAGTTGCTAAATATCTTAGTCAAAGACAATGCAAGGTGGATAATCTGGAAGGAAGTACTTGTCAGGACACGGGAAATTTCAAAGATTCCCATCATATTCCCCCACCATTTTTATGCTAATGTTAATGATCTAAAAGAGAGATAAAAATTGCTTAAGCAGAGGAAGAGGGGAGAAGCAATGAAGTGATATCCTTCAAAAGATGTGAAGGAAGAAATATGGTGTGCAATGAAGGAGTTAAAGTTGAAATTTTCTTCTTAATAATTGCTATTTTTAATATCTTCTGCCCCAGATGTTTTAATAATTCCTGTTCAAAAATTTTATTGCAAGAATAGAAATAAAAGAAATATCTGTATTAATGTTTGAAGTTTTGCTTTTCAGTAATACATGTCTGGCTGGTTTGCAGGCTAGAGCTAGTGAAACAGAGGTGAAATTCAGAGCTTTTTGGTCCTACCTATTTGGTCCCTGCCTATTGTAAACAAGAAAATCATCTTCCATAGTTTTACACTGCTCAAGCTGCACTTCTGGGAAATTTTGAAAAAACTCTGAAGAATGAGATAAAGTATTTTAAGGTATTTTTCAAGAACTTTTAGAATATAGTGCTTTTAGTTTTATTTGTTAGGCAGTTTAAACTGAGGTGAAGCACTACGTTATTTTTCTATTTATATTATCCATCCATCTTAGGACACCTCAACAATAACCTATCTTTGTTCAGTGTAACTTGCGTACCAAAGTGAAAAGAAATTCTCATGCAAGCAATTTCAGGTTGCTGGAATTTCTGAAGACCTCCCAGATCCTAACCGATTATGCAGTGGCTATATTTTACTTCCAGCCTTTCACGATTTGAGACAAATTTCCTCTAGGGTGACTTACAATTACCATTTGTCATGAACTGCCTTTATGTTTTATAGTGCTAAGGGGGAAAATGTTCACATTAACCCATTGAATTTAAGTGGTATTCTCCACTTGATCACTGCAAAAAAAATTTACTTCTACCAGATACAGGATCATGACATTAATGTTCCTGCCTTTTTTCCGTTCTTATACACCCACTGCTCCAAAGGTAAGTCATTTTCCAATGCATAGCAGAAGAATAAATGATTCAAATGAGTCATACCTATTGAGTTGTTTCTATGTTAAAAAGAAGGTGGTAGTCTCTCACATGTAAATCTCATGAATTTGTGATTGGTGTCCCATTATTATCACCTGTGTGCTATAGATGATGTATTGAATGTAGAGTTGCCTCAGGACACAGTAAGTGACCAAGTCTGGTTTTGAATCAAGTGATTCTGATTTGAGAGCACTTAGCCTTAACGAATACACTATTTGATATTAGAATTAGATAAAACTGTTTACTTTCAGTAACAGATCTAGGATGGAAAGTGAGTTAGAAGAAAAGAAACTATTTCTATCTGGAGCTTGGGAGAGTGTATTGTGTTGGACATGTGAGAAACTCCAGGATGCCATTGGTTACAAAATTATCAAGAAACAAAATTAGATGGTGTAACCGTTGGGGAATTTGATGTAATTATGAATTCCAAAAATATAATTGGATCATGCCTATAATCTGATCTGTTAATCTGGGCATGATTGAATTATGATTACGGCATTGACTGGGCCATGTCAGTCAGTAGGGTGTTGAGCCCCACCCCCTGGTGGGTGGGGAATTGAATATAAAAGGCAAGGCAAAGAACAGAGTT
>JAQZBX010071728.1:0-15191 GCA_029593785.1 Cabassous unicinctus | reverse complement strand
ATCCTCTCAACAAGAAGAGTCCAGGACCAGATGGCTTCCCTGGTGAAAAACAATTTGATTTACAATAACATGAAAAAGAATAAAATACTTATGAATAAATTTAGCCAAGGAAGTGCAAGATCTGTACACTGAAAACTGTAAAACATCATTGAAAGAAATTAAAGAATATCTAAATGATTGGAAAGAGACCCTGTATTCATGGATTGGAAGACTTGATATTGTTAGAATAGAAATACTCTCCTTATCAAAATTTGAACTTCCTTTTTTTGCAGAAATTATAAATTTAATATGGAAATGCAAGAGACCCAGAATAACCAAAACAACTTTTAAAAAGACGAACAAAAGTAGAAGATTCACACTCCCTGACTTCAAAAGTTACTCTAAACCTACAGTAATCAAGACTGTGTGGTAGTGGCATAAGGATTTACATATAGAACAGTGAAATAGACTTGAGATTCTGGGAATAAATAATACATCTGTGACCAAAAGGGTGCCAAGTCCACTCAATGGGGAAAGAACAATTTCTTCAACAAATGGATCAAAGTTCTAATGTAAAAGCTAAAAGTATAAAGCTCTTGAAAGGAAATATAAGTATAAATCTTCATGGTCTTGGGTTAGACAATGGTTCTTAGATTTGACACCAAAAGCACAAGAAACAAAAGAAAACATAGATTGGCTTCATCAAAATAAAATTAAAATTTTGTATGCATAAAAAACTTGTACACTAAAACTAAAAAACACAGCTGGACAAAATTAAAGAAGACTTAAATAATATGACAATATATCCAATGTTCATGGTTTGGAAGATAACAATGTTAAGATGTAACTATCACCCACAGTGATCAAGAAAGTCATTGCAATCCCTATCAAAATCCAGCCATCTTTTTTTTTTTTTTTGCAAAAATGGAAAAGTCAATACTCAAATTCATATGGAGTTGCATGGGCCTCAAAATGCTAAAACAATTTTTAAAAAGAAGGTCAATGTTGGAGAACTCACACTTCCCAATTTCAAATTGTACTACAAAGCTATAGTAATCAAAACTGGCATAAAATATGCATGCAGACCAATGGAACAGAATCAAAAATCCAGAAATAGATACACACACCTTTGGCCACTTGATCTTGACAAAGGTGCTAAGTACATTCAATGGGGAAAGAACAGTCTCTGCAACAAATGATGTGGGAAAAACTGGACATCCACATGCAAAAAAATGATTAGATTTCTAAATCACACCACACACTAAAGTTAACTCAAAATGGACTAATGACCTAAATTGCTAAAAAACACAGAACTCTTAGAAGATAATGAAAGTGTAATTCGTCATGACCTTGGAATTGACAATGGTTTCTTAGACATGACACCAAAAGCATAAGCAAACAAAAGAAAAAATAGATAAATTGTACTTCATCAGAATAAAAAAAAATATTTTGCATCAAAGGACACTATGAAACAAGTGGAAAGACAACCTTAAAAATGGGAGAAAATATTTGCAAATCATTTATCTGATAAGGGCTTAATATCTAGAAAATATAAAGAAGTTGTAAACTCAACAGCAAAAATACAAACAACACAATTATAAATGGACAACAGGCTTGAGTAGACATTTCTTCAAAGAAGACATACATGTGGTCAATGAGCACATGAAAACATGCTCTACATCATTAGCCATTAGGGAAATGAAAACCAAAACCACAATGAGCTACCACTTCATGCTTTCAATCACTGCTATTATTTTTTAAAACAAATCAATTTTATTGATACATATTAATAAAGCATAAATCCATCCAAAGTGTACAATCAATGGTATTTGGTATAATCACAAATTTGTGCATTCATCACTTCAATCATTATTAGAGCATTTTCATTATTCCAATAATAATAATAAACATAAAACAGAAATAAAACAAAAAAATCTCATCACCTCTCAATCTCTATGCTTTCCCTACCATACATAGCTATTATTCCTGTTTCTGTCCCTCTAGTTTATTTATAATTATATATTTTGTAAAAACAGTCTTATATATGCAATATCACCCATATTCATATTTTACATAAGGTTTCATTATGTTATACAGTCCCATGTTACATTTTTTAGCTATCCTTCTAGTAAGATACATGATCATAGACTTAACCCTTTCAATAACCATTATATCCATATACTATCTCTGCTAGTTACAAACACTATGACATATTTTCACCATTTCTATTCATTTCTAAAGAAAAACAATCTTTTTACCAATAATGCACAGATTAACCCTCAGCTTTCCATTCTCTACACTCATTCTATTTTCTGGTGACCTATATTCTAATTATTAATTCCATGAGTTTACACAATATATTTAGTTCATAATAAAGCAATCATACAGTATTTGTCTTCTTGTGTCTGGCTTGCTTCACTCAACATAATGCCCTCCAAGTTCATCCATGTTGTCATATAATTCACAACTTCATTTCTTTTTACAATTGCATAATATTCCATCATGTGTGTACACAACACTTTTTTTTTTTATCCATTCATTAGTTGATGGATACCTGAATTGTTTCCATCTTTTGGCAATTGTGAATAATGCCACTATGAACATTGCTGTGCAGATCTCTGTTCATATAACTGCTCTCAGTTATTCTGGGTATATACCTAGTAATGGCATTGCCAGATCTATATTTAACTTCCTTAGGAACTGTCAAAAAGTCCTCCACAGTGACTGTACCATTCTACATTCCCACCAACAGTGAATAAGTATTCCTATCTCTACACATTCTTTCCAACACTTAAAGTTTTCTGACTTTTTAATAGTGGCCATTCTAATAGGTGTGAAAGGATATCTCATTGTAGTTTTGATTAGCATTTCCCTAATCACTAGTGATGTTGAGCAATTTTTCATGTGTTTTTTTCACTACATGTATTTCTTCTTTGGACACTTGTCATTTTTTATTGGGTAGTTTGTTTTTTTATTGTTGAGTTGTATGATCTCTTTATATATCATGGATATTAAACACTTATCAGATATGTGATTTCAAAATATTTTCTCCCATTGAGTTGGCTGTCTTTTCACCCATTTGACAAAGTCCTTAGAGGTACAAAAGTGTTGAAATTTGAGGAGGTCCCATTTATCTATTTTTCTTTTGCTGCTCATGCTTTGGGTATAAGGTTTAAGAAACTACTGCTACCACAAGATCTTGAAGTAGTATTCCTATATTTTCTTCTAGGAGATATATGGTTGTTCCTTTTATATTGGGGTTCTTAATCCATTTTGAGTTAATTTTTGTATAAGATGTGAGACAGGGGTCTTCTTTCTTTCTTTTGGATATTGATATTTAGTTCTCCCAGCACCATCCAGGAAGATGGCATTGGAGTAGGCAGGCAGTGCTAAATTCTCTCACAAAAACAATGGAGAGAGGGCCAAAAGCTGTCCAAGGGACATGCTTTGGGGGTCAGTAGACCACAACAGTGCTACACAACTCCCAGGAGGGTGAAGGACAGAGAGACCAAGAACCCAAAACAACAAACAGGAGTTACCAATCCCCACGGTGGCCAGGAAGGGCTCCTTTCCCCCTGCCCCAAGTCATTAAGTCAGGATAAAACCCCTGGTACACTGCAGGTGATTGATAGGGGAACAAACATCTTCCTCCCTGTCAGCTGCTACAAGGGAAAAGGGAGGGGAAGTCAGGGGGTTTCACTTCAGTGAGTTTGGCCAGCAGAGCTGATTTAAATCTTGGCTCTGGCCAGAACAGAAACACAGGAAAGCAGCGATTGAGACAAACACCTCTGTGGAAAGGTTTGCTATGAGTGCCTTCTGCTGGCCAGCCAGGAAATTGCAAGGAGAAAAACTGCTTTTAAGAGTCTCTCATCCCAGATCCCTTGGAGTGGATCTGCATCCATTAGTGAGTCCTTGGCCCAATCTTGTTAACTTAAGCTGTACAATTTCAAAGACTTATAATAAGTTGAACCAAATAATAAAGAAGAGCAGTGAAAAAAAAAACTAGGCAGGAGAGAGAAATTGGCCATCAGAGTAAATTCACCAACATATTCAGATGGATAGACATCAGCAAAAAATTACAAATCATACTAGGAAACAGGAAGAGACGGCCTAGCCAAAGGAACAAACCAAATAACCTGAAGAGATACAAGATTTAAGACAATCAGTGATACTCATAGAAATCTCCTAAATCAATTCAAAGAACTGAAAGAAAGTATGACTAAAGAGATAAAGAACATTATAAAGAGTATAAAGAACTATTTGAAAAGAAAAGAAAAGTAATAAAGTTATGGGAATGAAAAACATGATAGATAAGATTAAAAATACATTAGAGGCACATTAAAGCAGATTTGAATTGCTTGAAGACAGAATTAGTGATTTGAAGACAGAACATCTGAAGGGGAAAATACATGAGAACAGAAAGAGAAGAGAATGGGAAAAAATGAAACAGAGTCTCAGGGAATTGAATGACAATGTGAAATGCACAAACATTCACATTATTGGTGTCCCAGGAGGAGAAGAGAATGAAAAAGAGGCTGAAAAAATATTTGAGGAAATAATGACCCAAAACCTTCCCAATCCTTATGAAAGACATAAATTTCAATGTCCAAGAAGGCCAATGCACTCCAAACAGAATAAATTCAAATAGATCTACCCTGAGACACCTACTATTCAGAATGACAAATATCAGCAATAAAGAGGGGATTCTGAAAGTAGCATGAGAAAAGCAAAACATCCTATACAAGGGAACCTCAATAAGATTAAGTGCCAACATCTCATCAGAAACCATGGAGGCAAGAAGAAAGTGGTATGATGTATTTAAGTTACTGAAAGAGAAAAACTGCCAGCCAAGAATTCTGTATCCAGCAAAACTGTCCTTCAAAAATGAGGGCGAGTTCAAAGTTTTCACAGAAAAACAAAAACAGATGAATGGGTAAACAAAGTATGGAACATGCACACAATGGATTATTATGCAGCCATACAAATCACTGACATTCTGATACAGGATAAAATGGGGATGAACCTTGAAAACATTATGCTGAGTGAAAGAAGCAAGGTACATAAGGACAACTATTGCATGATTTAACTTAAATGAATTATCCAGAAATAACCAATTCATAAAGAGAAAGTAGATTAGCAATAGCCAAGGGCTGATAGTAGGGGTAAAGGGGTAGTTGTTGCTTGGTGGGTATAGGGTGTTTGTAATTTCTAGAAATATTTAAATAAAAAATAAAAAGAATATTTTTAAAAGATTATAAACAGGGCAACAATATCTACTCTCATAACTCCTATTTAATATAGTACTAGAGATCCTAGCCAATGTAATATGGCAAAAAGTTAATTAAAGTGATTGGATAAGAAGAAGTAAAACTCCCTTTATCACAAACAACATGACCATGCACATAGAAAATCCCAAATAATCTACAAAAAAGCCACTAAACCAATAAGTGAGTATCTAGGTTGCATGATGCAAGATAAATATGCAAATAATCAATTTTATTTATTTACATTCACAATGAACAATTGAAAATTGAAATTTAAAAAGCACCACATTACAGTAGCATCAACAAATACAACATACTCTGGCATAATATACCAAAATATGCATAAAACTTGCACACTGAACACTACACTACATTACTGAGAGACACTAAAGACCTTTATGCAGAGATACACCATGTTTATAATTCAGAAGACTCAATATTGTCACATCTCCAAAATTTTCAAACCAATCATGAACAAAATCATGACAGCCATTTTCATTGAAATTGGCACTCAGACTCTAACATTTATATCTAAATTCAAAGTACCTAAACTAGTCCAAACAAAACAAATTTTAAAAGGCAAAGTTGAAAAACTTACACTACCTGATTTCCAGACTTCCTATAAAAATACAGTAAATAAAACAATTTAGTTTAGAATTGACATAAGAATATACATACACAAATAGTAAACCCTATTGAAAAGTACAATTATAAAAATATTATTTCATGAATTGTAACAAATGTACTACACTAATGTAAGGAGTTAATAATAGTGTGGTATATTAGAACTCTATTTTATGCATGTTATTTTGTAACCCTACAACTTCTCTAATGAAAAATAATATTAAAAAAGAATAGACATAGAATAATGAAACAGAGAGATTTTTGGAATGTGTGTGTTTGTGTATGTGGATTCAACATAGATTCTAAGGTATTTCAGTGAGAAAGGATTGTCTTTAAACAAAAAGGGCTTGAACAACTGTACATTAATCTCACCATTATCTTTCATCATATACAAAAAATAACTCAAAATCAATCATAGACTTAAATTTAAGTGCTAAAACTATGAAATTTCTAGAAGAAAACATAGGAAAAGTCTTTGTGACCTTAAGGTAGGCAAGTATTTCTAAAATTAGTCCCAAAGAGCATAACCTATACCAATAAAAATTTAAAAAGCTTTCAGCTTTATCAAAATTTAAAACATGCTCTTCAAAAGACACTCTTGGACTTTTGATTCCATTCAAGATTGAGTAACCAAATTCTTTGCTTGTTCTTCATCTTACAACTAAAAATCCCTGGATACACTGCAACAAACAAATATAGGAAGAATCTGAGAGGTGTAAAAAGGAAGATTGATGCACTAGGGAACTCAGGACTTGAGAATCCACCCAAATGTGAGTTTTTTTGCCTTATCTTTTTCCTCTCATAGAACCCTATAAAGGTGCTACAGAAACTTGCAACAAGCAAGCTCCATGAGGCATAGACAAAAAATATCCCCAAGTAAAACCTGCTCTTTTAGTCAAAGACCTGGAAAAGGATGGCTTAGAAAAAAAACACTCTTTGATAATACCTGTTCTACTCCAGACAAACATCAAAGGAAAATCCATTCCCCAACCTGCAGTTTTGGGAGGATGTGCAGAGGTCTGGACTTATGATCCATATTGTTGTAGTGAGGGAAGGAAAACCCACAATCCACTTTCCTTAGATAAGTGGCATCAGCAGGACCAAATGAGGAACAGAATTTCCATCCCTATTTAGCATCCATGAGTTAGAAAAAGGAATCAGAAGCTGGCACTTTTTTTTCCCTGTAGACATTGAGCCAGAAAAGCCCATGTGGGTCTTGAACTTCCACTCCTACCCAGTGGCAACAAGTCAGTATCATGCAGTATGAATTGTTGCTTTGATTTTGCAGGGGTGGTGTCAGTGAGGTTCACTGGGAAGTTCAAGTTTCACCACCACTCTGAAGCAATAAGACCTAACAGTGTAAATCAAGATGGTGTTATTCAGTACACCACTACCTCCCCACCCCCACATGCCAACCAGTGTCCACGAAGCTCAATTGGTGATGAGATTCCATCCCTGTCTAGTAGTAATGAGCCAGTGAGAAGTAGTACTCCATTTTAACAAGAGAGTTACCAGCAGGGACCTAAACTTCCTCACCTACTATATGGTAACAAGGTAGGGTGAGGCAGTGTGAGTCAAGGCTCCACTATTGCCAACTGGTTTTAGTGGAGTTCAGCACAAAACTAAACTTCCAATCCCACCTAGACCTGTGCACTACAACTATACACAGTGATTATCTGCAAAAGGATTAAGGGGATCCAAGTCACAATATAATACCCCAAAACATCCAGTATACAATTGTAGATCATTAATCATACCAAGATCTAGAAAAATACCAACATCATGGACACAAGACAACGACCAGATGCCAACACTGAAATGACAAAGATGTTGGGATTATCTGACAAGAATTTTAACTCCCTGATCATAAAAATTCTCCAACAAGCAATAAAAAAATGCTGAAACAAATGAAATATTAGAAAGTTTCAGCAAAGAAATGGAAGATAAAAGAAAAACAAAGAAAAATTACAGAACTGAAAAATACAATAACAAATATAAAAACTCACTGGATGGGCTAAAAATTACCATTAATATGACAGTAAGGAATAAGTGAACTTGAAGACATAACAATAGAAGTTACCCAATCACAACAATAGAGAGAAAATTGCCTGAAAAAAAATGAACAAACAAAAAATGAACAGGAATCTGTGGGAAAACAATAAAATATTGAACTTCATATTATCAGAATCCAAGAAGGGTGAGGAGCTTAAACAGTTTTCAAAAAAATAATAGCTAAAAACATTCCAAGTTTGATTATAGGGAAGATGGCAGAGTAGGGAGCTCCAGGACTCACCCTGTTCCAAGAATGGCTAGTGGACAGGAAGAAATGTCTGAAGCAACTCTTACAGTGCTCCAGAAGCCAGGGGAGCACTGCATATCATCCAGGTAAGAGCAGGACAAAAAGACTTGAGAACCTGTGATAAAATACTGTGAGTAACTTGCTTGGCAGCAATGGCTGGCATCCATCCCCGACTCTGGAGGTGAGCCATTTTGGGTCCAGTCCCTGGTTAGCTATTGCAGGTGCAGAGGGATGTCAAAGCCCTCCTCCCCAAGAACAAAGAGAGTGGGCATGGCTGAGAACTGATCATAGCTTTTGACTAGTGAATTTAGATTCCTAGGTCCTGGCTCTGAAACTGTTTTAGCTTGTGCTAAAGAGGGGCCATTTTGGCCACTGTTTCAACACTGCTCCCAAAAAGAGCAGAGCCGTTGGAGGTTTAAAGACACACTGCCTCTTTGGGGATGCAGGGAACAAATTACTAAAGAGAATAATTTGCTGGGCAGGCCAGGAAAGCACAGCTTTGGGGAGTTCATAAAAAGGCTTTTTGGAGACTTTCCTGACCCTCTCCCCAAGGCCTTTTGGAACTGATCTGCACACCCTTCATGAGGCACTGGCACTGTTTTGACTGGGAAATACTGACTTGGGAAAGTCCTTTCTGGTGTGACCCTTCTCCCAGGATATGTCCTTTAGGCAAAAGAAACTGGAAGCAATGAAAGGACAGTTTAAAATAAAACACCATAGAGGCAGGACAAAAACAGAACAGATCAAGTTTCCCAGAGAGGGAACAGAGGGAAGAGAAACAACACTCTCTCCTGGGTGTGAAATAATTACACAAACAGAGCCATATTAAAAACTGTACTGCTTACCAAGGCAAGAATCGAATGAGGAAGAGCTGAATAATCTCATCCATTAAACACAGGCAGTTCTAAAAGTCTAGAATAACTTGAACAAAGTGTCAAAGAAGAGCCTTAATACAAAGCCAAACAACAATAAAACCCTAGGCAAGAGAGAGGAACTGACCTTCAGAGAGTAAGCGCATCAAGATAATCAGATCCCTAGACATCAGAAAAAATTACAAGCCATACTAAGAGACAAGACATATTATAATCAGAATGCCAAATGTCTAAGATAAAGAAAGGATCCTGAAAGTAGCGAGAGAAAAGCGCTTCATCACATACAAAGGAAATGCAATAAGATTAGGAGCCAATTTCTCATCAGAAACTATGAAGTTGAAAAGGGAGTGATATGATATATTTAAGGTAATGAAAGAGAAAAACTGCCAGCCAACAATTCTTCATCTGGCAAAACATTACTTCAAATATGAGGGATTGTTTAAAATATTCATAGATGAACAGAAACTGAGTTCATCCACAAGAGATCTGCCTCACAAGAAATATTAAAGGGAATTGGGCAGCTGAAAGGAAAACACAGGAGATAGAGGCTTGGAGGAGAGTGTAGAAATGAATATTATCAGTAATGGCAACTAAAAAGGTAAAAAGAGAGAAAAAATAAGACATGACATGAGACAAACCAAAGGATAAAATGGCTGATGTAAGCACTACTTTTGCAGTAGTAACATTCAATGTTAATGTAATAGCTGTCTGTATTAGTCAGGGTTCTCTAGGGAAACAGAATCCACAGGAGATATCTGTAAATAGTATGAGATTTTATAAGAGTCTCTCCTGTGACCATGGGGATGCACAAGTCCAGGTTCCGCAGGCAAGCTGCAAACCAGGGGCTCCAATGAAAGTCCAATGAAGGCCCTTGATGAGTTTCTGGGAGATGCTGGCTGTCCAAAGATGAGCTGGGAAATTCTCTCTGAATGCTGAAATCACTTCCCCTTTTAAGGCATTCAACTGATTGGATAAAGCATCACTCATTGCTGATGGCAATCTCCCGGTTGATGCAGATGTAATCAGCCATCTATGAGGTAAGCTCACAGATGACTAAAGCCCATAAATGTCCTTGTATTACAATGAGCCCAGTGCTTGCTTGACCAAAGAACTGGGCACAATTACCTGGCCGAGTTGACACATTAGCCTATCCATTACATTTCCCTTGTCAACTCGGCAACCATACACATTACCTTAAACCATACTTATAAAGAATAACAGGCATGTATATATAACTATATATATATTTCTGCCTAACAATATTCAACTCTCCTGCATACAACCAGAAACTCATTAATTCCCTAAAGAATAGGGTGCAAGTCCTTGGGTAATATTCACTCTTAAACTTGACATCCTTAATATTATGATACGAAACTAATACAACTTGTCATATCATAAGGGAAAAGGTTGGGGAAGAAAACAAAGAAATTTGTTTTTTGTACATATACAATCATATGCATAATGAAACAAGGAAGACAGATTCATGACTATTACAGTCCTCATTTCTGTAACTGGTCATGTGGATGAAGTTCATATTTATCACTACCTTCTTCCACTAGCCATTCCATGTTCCTGTTACCCTCAGCAAGCACTTCGACTGACCATGGTTCTTTGCCTGGTGGGGTGACCCAAACTTTCATTTCTGAAGATTCTGGGCCATTGTTAGTCTTGCTTGGATTGGGTTGTTGCAATTTTCCATTGACTTTAATCACAGGGCATGGCAGTACTAGGAAATGCCCTAAAGGATGTCCTGTATTCCAGGCAAACTCTTCTTTACCCTCATTATATAGATACAGTCCTATTTCCCCTTTATAGTCAGGATCAATCACCCCAGCCAGTAAAGCAATTCCTTTCTTTGGCTGTTGATTAAAGGTAAGAGGAGCCCAAAGTGGCCAGGTGGCAGTCTTAGCTTCCAGTTCAATGGAATCTTTGTTTTGCTCCCTGGTGGCAGCACTCCTCCTTTTGGGACTAAGACCTTTAGACCAGCAGAGCTTAGGGTTGCAGGGACAGGAAGCAAAAATTTTCCTAGTGGGTCACTAGGGGTAATAGTGAATGGTGCCACTCCCATTTCCACCCCTTGATCCCTGGATCCATGAACCCTGGTTATGGGAGAAATAGCATCATAGAATGGACACTGATTCAGAGCATACACAGCCTCCTGGAGAACATTGCCACATCCCTGCAGGGTATTGCCACCTAGTTGGTGCTGTAATTGAGTCTTCAAAAGTCTTCAAAAGCTGCTTCAGGGTGATGGGGAAAATGGTAAGATCAGTAAATTCCATGGGCATGTGTCAATTCCCATACATCATTTGCTGTGGAATGGGTTCCTTGATCAAAAGCAATGATGAGTAGAATGCCATGGCAGTAGATATGACATTCAGTAAGTTCATGGATGGTAGTTTTGGGGAAATCATTGTGTGCAGGAAATGCAAACCCATATCTGGAGTATGTGTCTATTCCAGTTAAAAAAAATTGTTGCCCCTTCCATGAAGAAAGTGATTCAATGTAATCAACCTGCCACCAGGTAGCAGGCTGATCACCTCAGGGAATGGTGCCATATTGGGGGCTGAGTGTGTGTCTCTGTTGCTAGCAGTTTGGGCACTCAGCAGTGGCTGTAGCCAAGTCAGCCTTGGTGAGGGGAAGTCCATGTTGCTGAGCCCATGTATAACCTCCATCCCTACCTCCATGGCCACTTTGTTCATGAGCCCATTAAGCAATGACAGGAGTGGCTAGGGAAAGAGGCTGAGTGCTATCCACAGAAGGGTCTTCTTATCCACTTGATTATTAAAATCTTCCTCTGCTGAAGTAATCCTCTAGTGAGCTTTCATGTGGGACACAAATATTTTCATGTTTTTTGCCCATTCAGAAAGGTCCATCCACATACCTCTTCCCCAGACCTCTTTGTCACCAATTTTCCAATCATGTTCCTTCAAAGTCCCTGATCATCCAGCCAAACCATTGGCAACAGCCCATGAATCAGTGTACAAATGCACCTCTGGCCATTTCTTCTTCCAAGCAAAATGAACAACCAGGTGCACTGCTCAAAGTTCTGCCCACTGGGAGGATTTACCCTCAATTTCCTTCAGGGATGTTCCAGAAAAGGGCTGCCGTGCTGCAGCTGTCCACTTTTGGGTGGTACCTGCATAGCATGCAGAACCATGTGTAAACCAGGCCTGAGTTTTCTCTTCCTCATTCACCTGATTGCAAGGGACTCCCTTAGAGGCCAAAGCTGTGGGCTGGGAAAGAGAAGGTAACATGGCAGGGGTGGTGACAATGGGCATTTGGGATACTGCCTCATGTAACTTACTTGTGCCTGCATGGCCTACTCGAGCCCTATCTGGTATATACCACTTCCACTTTATTATGGAGTGCTGCTGTGCATGCCCAACTTTATGGTTTGGTGGGTCAGACAATACCTAGCTCATGATAGGCAACTCAGGTCTCATGATAACTTGATGGCCCATGGTTAAGCGTTCAATCTCTACTAAGGCCCAGGAGCAAGACAAAAGCTGTTTCTCAAAAGGAGAGTAGTTATCTACAGATGATGGCAGGGCTTTGCTTCAAAATCCTAAAGCTCTGCATTGTGATTCTCCTATAGGGGCCTGCCAAAGGCTCCAGACAGCATCTTTATTTGCCACTGAAACTTCTAGCACCATTGGATCTGCTGGATCATATGGTCCAAGTGGTAGTGCAGCTTGCATAGCAGCCTGGATCTGTTGCAGAGCCTTCTCTTGTTCCAGTCTCCAGTCAAAACTAGCAGCTTTTCTGGTCACTTGGTAAATAGGCCAGAGTAGCACACCCAAATGAGGCATGTGTTGTCTCCAAAATCCAAAGAGGCCAATTAAGCGTTGTGCCTCTAGTTTGGTTGTAGGAGGGGCCAGATGCAGCAGCTTATCTTTCACTTTAGAAGGGATATCTCAATATGTCCTACACCACTGGACACCTAGAAATTTCACTGAGGGAGAAATACAGGAAGGCCCCTGTATTTTTGTTGGATTTATCTCCCATCCTCTCTCACACAAATGCCTTACCAATAAGTATAGAGTCTTTGGTACTTCTTGCTCACTAGGTTCTATCAACATGATATCATCAATATAATGGACCAGTGTGATGTCTTGTGGGAGAAGGAGACAATCAAGGTCCCTGTGGACAATATTATGACATAGGGCTGGAGAGTTGATATACCCCTGAGGCAGGACAGTGAAGGTATACTGCTGGCCTTGCCAGCTGAAAGCAAATTGTTTCTGGTGGTCCTTACTAATGACAATTGAGAAAAAAGCGTTTGCCAGATCAACAACTGCATACCAGGTACCAGAGGATGTGTTGATTTGCTCAAGCAATGATACCACATCTGGGACAGCAGATGCTATTGGAGTCACCACCTGGTTAAGTTTACGATAATCTACTGTCATCTTCCAAGATCTATCTGTTTTCTGCACAGGTCAAATAGGAGAGTTGAATGGGGATGTGATGGGAATCACGACCCCTGCATCCTTCAAATCCTTGATGGTGGCACTGATCTCTGCAATCCCTCCAGTAATCCAGTATTGTTTTTGATTTACTATTTTGGTAGGCAGAGGCAGTCGTAGTGGCTTCCACTTGGCCTTTCCTACCATAATAGCTCTCACTCCACAGGTCAGGGATGCAATGTGGGGATTCTGCCAGTTACTGTGTATGCCTATTCTAATTATTCATTCTGGAACTGGGAGATAATCACAGAATGGGTCTGGGGACCCACTGGACCCACTATGAGATGGACGTGAGGTAAAACTCCATCAATCACCTGACCTCCATAATCCCCTACTCTGACTGGTGGACCACAGTGACGTTTTGGGCCTCCTGGAATTAATGTCACTTCAGAGCCTGTGTCTAATAATCTCTGAAATGTCTGATTGTTTCCTTTTCCCCAGTGCAGTTACTCTGGTAAAAGGCCAAAGGCCTCCTTGGGGAAAGATGGGAGGAAGGTTAACAGTATAAATATTTGGCAGTTTGGCAAGATCCTTCCCCAAAGGGACGTGGCCTTCTCCTCACTCAAGGCGCTCTGGGTCTGTAAACTGTCTCAAGTCTGGGAATTGATTAAGGGGCCATTAATCTCTACATCTGTAATTTGAGTTAGGGTTTTGTTCACTTGACCTAGAGCTCTTCTGCTTATACAGATCCAGAACTTTAGTAGACTGCCCATCTATTTTACTTCTAGGTACCCCATGATCTATTAGTCAATGCCATAACTCTATGTGACTCATACTATTTTGAGTGCTGCTTTGAATCTGCCTTTCATTGCAGTAGCCACGCCCACCTTGCCTTTGGCGATTAACTGCCCATACTTGACCTTTACCGGTTCCAGATCCGATCATCCTCTTAATGTTCAAGGATTCTAATTCCATTACAGCTCTCCCTACAGTAATATCTGGACTACAGAGAAGAGCAACCACAGTGCTCTTCAGGGAAGATGGAGTTTGTCCTGGTTAAAGGTGTGTCCTCTGGACATTCCTGAGATGGGTGGGCAGGTCTTAAATGGTAAATCCATTCTAACATTCCAATCTCTCTAAGCCTTTGAATTCCCTCTTCTACTGTACACCAGGGCAAATTGGGCATCCCAATCTCAGACATGCTAGGCCATCTTTTGGTCCATGTTTCAGTTAGCCACCTGAACAAACTGTTAGAGCCCTTTCTAACTCCTTGAGCTACAGCATTGAATTCAGAATTTCTGCATAGTGGGACCATATCAATAAATTCAGCATGATCCAAATTTATATTCCTTCCATCATTATCCTATACCCTTAGTATCCATTCCCACACATATTTCCCTGATTTCTGTCTATATAAGTTGGAAAACTCATGCACTTCTTTCAGAGTATAGCATACTTCCTCATGGGTCACCCTTCGTATTTCACCTTTGGGGGCTTGTTGTGATTTTAGTCTTGTAATAGGTCTCAAAGAGAAGAGGGATGGTGGGGGGTGGGTAAGGAGAAGGATTAGAGATGTCTTGCAAGCTACTGACCTCAGGGCATTCCTTTGCATTTTCTTCTGGTGAGACAGGATTAATTTCTTCAGGCAGGGGTTGGAAGGCAGATTCCTCAGAGCAGGGTGGAGGCTGGGCAGAGCATGCTGGAGTTTGGCTGGTACTTGCCTCTGGGCTGGGAGGAGGTCCAC
>JAQZBX010071727.1:0-15197 GCA_029593785.1 Cabassous unicinctus | reverse complement strand
GCAATGGGAATTTATTGATTTACAGTTTCAGAGGCTAGAAGGATTGCTTCCTCTAGGGGTCAGTAGTGTTCTGGCTGGCCAGCAATTCTTGGGTCCTTGGCTTTTTCTGTCATGTGGCGATGTCCTCTCTTTTTTTCTCCCAGGTTCCATTGACTTCTAGCTTCCCATGGGTTTTTGTCCAATTTCCTTTGCGTATAACGAGTTTAGCCATACTGGATTAAGGCCCACTCTCATTCAGTTTGGGCGTACCCTAACTAATAATAACTTCTTCATACCCATAGGACCAGTAATGAAGATCTGAACATGACTTTTATGGGGGATGTAATTCAATTCCCAAGAAAATCCTTCGTGGGTTTTTTAAAGCAGTGTTTAAAATATTAGAGAAATTGATTTGGATATTGGATGGCCTGGGAAATAATGATTATTTTTTCCATTTTCATATGTGAAATTAAAATTGCCATTGTTTGAAAAGTCACTCTCCACACCATTTTACCAACAGATTAGAATTGGGTAACTAGTGATGCTTATATATTCATGCTGTTACTATGCTTAGATAAATGAGTCATTCACCTGAAGCCTCAGCCTTCAGCTGTACAGCAGAAAAAGTCAAGGGTTTTAAATTTCAGTCTTTCATGTTTCCTTTCCTACAATTCTCTATCTATGAGTATAAAGAAACGCTATAGAAACTTATTACAAGAATTACTTCCCCATTCTTTAAGTTATTCTTTTAATTTAAATGTCTTTTAAAATTATCATAAAACATATACATGTGCATGTAAACAAATATTAAAACAATGAAAGTGGGCATAAATAGCTCACCTCCATTACATTTTTCCTTACTGTCTTTCCAAACGTTCTCTGTCACATTTAAAATTTTAATTTTTGCACATAATAGTATAAATTATAAAGCATGTTCAAGAGTATCTATTTCTGGACCTATCAACTTTATTTTCAAAATTAATTTAAAATATATGCATGTTTAACATATTTGTGTATTATCTGGGCCCATACTGTTCTCTCTCTCTATTCCCAAAGACAAACACTGTCATCTCTAGTAGCATTTTTTTTTTTCTGGTATTTGTCTCCACATGTTTATACAATGTACTTTTTCTACCTTTTCCATGAACTATTTGTTTTAGATAGTATCTACTGACTAGAGACAAGGATTTAATCATCTAGTATATCATCTGCTTTTCTTCCCTCTGTTTTTCAGTGTAATTATAGCACTTTTGGTTAAATGAATAAAAAATTTTGCTTGTCATGACTGCACTAAATCAAGTAGTGTTCTGTGAGCATGTTTCCTTCCTTTAAAACGTTCTTTTGTTTTATTTCAGTATTTATAATGCCTTTTATAGCAGTATTATTTATTTCCTTGCATGCTTAGTTTTCTATTTTCCTATTTCCAATGCCTCCTGAATATTCCAGTAGCTTTTCAGGTCTCTTGAATATTTCCAATGTTCAGAGGCATCAAATGCTTTATCAATTCCCTCTTTCCCATGGAACTCTCTCCCAGGGTCTTCCATTCTCCCACTTGTCTTTGTTTGTGCTCCCCCAGAAGCAGACCCTGAAACAAGAATTCAAGTACAGTAGTTTATGTGGGAGGTGCAGAAACACCAGGAGTGGAGTAGGACAGTGAAGCAGGAAAGGGACAGCAACCACTAAAGGGGATGCTATCAAGACAGTTAGAGTGACAACATCTAATCCCAGAAAACTCGGTAAAGAGGTAGAACTTATACCTCAGCGTAACTGCAGGCAGGAGCTGGCGTAAAACAATAACTTCTATCAGTTATTGAGTCTGCTTCTGGGAGGTGTTAATTAGTTGGTACTTCTGTCCTTAGAGCAAATTCAAGAAGCCTTAAGTGGCCGTGGAAAAAACCTCAGGAAATAGGTGCAGATACTGTCCTTTGGAAGTTGGTCATAGTGTGTTGAAGCCCTTAAGCCCCTAGGGAGATTGACAGGACATTGGCAGTGTCGGTTACGCATTTCAACATGCAATGGATGCTCTCGTGTCTGCAGGCTGGCCTTGGTGTTTTCTCTGATTCTCAGATCCATGCTTTCTTCTTTCTTGATTTTTTATTTTATTGGATTTACTGGAGCATATCCTTTAGGAGCTACCTGATAAATAATGCACAAGAAATAAAATTTTTAGTCCTGGACTATGAAATTATTGTCATTTTTATACTTGATTGATAGTTTAGCTAGGTGTGGAAGGCTCGGTTAGAAATAGTTGTCTCACACATTTTAAAGGAATTTATTGTCTTATTACTTGCAGTATTGCATTAAGTCAGAAGACATCCTGATATCTGACCTAATTTTTCTTCCCCACATTAGGATTGACTACTTATGCTATTCTAAAAAAATTATGTTGATAAATTTTGCTATATTTTTTCTTTTCTTTCCTTGTGTCAGTTCTGGAAAGACATTTTCAATCTGCAAACTCATGTTCTTTTGTTCCGAGAAATTTTCTTGAGTAATTTCTTCCATAATATTTCCTTACTATATTTCTGTTTTCTCTTCATTGAAATCTAAATAGTCTGATATTGGACCTCCTTGATGATTATCTACTTTTCTTATGTTTTATGTCTTTTTTCCCAAATCTTTGTTCCTATACCCAACCCTTCCCTCACGTTTTGGGAGATGTTCTTGACTTTGAAGTCCAATGCTTTTGTTGACTTTTTCAGAATATTTTTCTTATTTTCCAACTGTCCTGTTTTTTTTTTTTGTTTGTTTTGTTTTTCCAATAGTATTCTGTTCTTTCTATCTAGATATATTCTTGTCTTCATGGAGCCATTTGTAATAGAAGAGTTTTCTTCTGCTCCCTGCAAACTTCTGCTAATGATGATTAGTCGTTTGTTCTTTTTTAAGACTGAGGCTCAAATAAGCTTATTTTAAATTAAATAATTATATAAGTAAGTAGGCTTATTTACGGCATGATGGGACAGTGAGGCATTTTAAAAATATTGGAGTATAGCAGAGACTACTAATTGTTTCCTATATCCCCTTTTTATTTTAAATAAGAGAACCATCTCCACCCTTTTCAATATTAGCAGGACACATGCCTGCTTAGCTAGAATTTCCCTTGGAGTGGCCTCCTAATGTTTGCAACTTTCTGATCACTTTCTTCAAAAGGAAGTCACTTGCTCTTCACTTCCTCTTTCCCCTAGCTATGGGCTGACATGCTGACAGGGTGCTGTTGAGTCAGCTTCTGCCTTGCTGAGGAGAGCACCCCAGAGGTTGGAGCAACAAGGAGGGAGGCACCTGGTCTCTGGTTGACCGTTTTAGGCACAATTCTTGTCAACCATCCCAAATGATGCTCTTATGCCTTTGACTCCTCCATGAAAGAAAAATAAACATCTACTTGGTTTGAGCCACTGTGGTTTGGGGTGTTGTATTAGTCAGGGTTCATTAGAAAAATAGAACTGACAGGATATTAAGAGATTTATTATAGGAATTGGCTCATGTGACTGTGGGGATTAGAAAGTCAGCATTCTCTAGGACTGGCTGCAAGTTGGAAACTCAATAAAGGTGAAGTTTTATTCTCCGGAAGCTACAAGTTGGAAACTCCAGTGAAGGTAATGTTGAATTCCCCAGGAGAAGCTGGCTGACTAAAGCAGAAATAGAAATTCTTTCAGACTGCTGATATCCTCAGTTCTCACTTTAAGGCCTTCAAATGATTGGATGAGGACACACTTCCATTGCTGAAGACAGTCTCTTCTGTTGATTGTAGATGTAATCAGCCATAGATGCATTCATATGACTAATAATTTAAATCCATTTATGAAATATCCTCTCGGCAGCAATCAGGCCAGTGTTTGCTTGACTAAACAATTGGACATCATAACCTAGCCAAGTTGACACATGAAATTTACCATCACAAGTGTCCTGTCTCCTGACCATTCCAAGTGGAGGAGGGGAAGGGAATCTCCAAATATCAATGCTTATGGTGTTTTCTCTAGTACTGTCAGGTTTTTCAGAGAAGGATGCTCCAGACTTCTGCTTGCTTATTTATAATTGAATTTCTACCCTGTAGATGAGGAAACCACTGCTTTTGTATGAACTGTGTTTCTCCTTCCACTCCTAAGCTTATTTCCACTACAACATTACTTTTACATTGGCAACACTGAGAGTGTTTATATTGTTTAATGAAATGATTGCTCCCATCCTTAGAAGGTAGAACAGTTTCATTTATCTTCTTGTTTTAGGTGTAATGTTCTCCCTGCTGCTACGACAAGTTCATCTTTGTATTTCTCTCAAAGTTTACCAACAGTAGGTGCTGAATAATTACATTATGAGTGAAGAATGTATATTAAATGTTAACTTGGGATTAAAGTTTAGTTCAGCCTAACAGAAGGTCAACTATAAAATGCCTGCAGCCAAATATCATTCTCTGACCACAAGAAAACAAATTAAAATGAACTGGCATTTCTATTGCAGGTTTAATATACATGGGAAGGAAATTGGTAAGCTAGAGATATCACCATGAAAAGTTCTAACTAAAAGAAGACTATATTGATTGTGTTGCCATTTTGCAGTTAAGAAAGCTAGAAATGGAACATGTTATTTTCTAAAATTCCCCAGAATCCAGGAATTGCTCTTCCTAGTCTTATATTTCCATCAATTTTAATTGACTTTCTGATAATTGACTTACTGATACAGATATTAGGCCTAGTTGCAGATTGAAAAACATGTTGAATTGTTATTTATTCAAAATATTTATATATGCTGAGTGGATTTATATAATTTTTAAAATTTTATTCCCAAAAAAATTATTCTTAGAAAATTTGCATGTCATCTAGCTTAACATCAAGTAGAGGTTTGAGTATTACAAGTTTTAGATTATATCTAGTCTTAATGTATACTAAAAGATATGTGCATCAGTCTGGGTCCAATCAGGAGATGGGAACCACAGAATGAATAAACAGGGTAAGTTTAATATAAAGAATTGGGAAACTCTGATAAAATAGTAACTATAGGATATAAGAAAACTCTGTATGGAATCCCAGGGCTTAGGGAGAGTACTCAAGCAAGGGCAAACTTTAAAGTGGGGCCCTCTTCCCAAGGCTAAGGTTTAGAACTGATTAGAAAAGGTGTAGCTGCAACCTACTAGATGGCAGAGAAGTTCACTAGTTTACTGGACCACAGCTGGTCTACGATCACTAAACAAGCAGAAAGGAACCCAGGATGCGGGCAATGCTGCAGCTATTGACTGCGTGGATGGGCCTGCTCTGGAGTGCATAGCGTCTGGGAGGTGATCTGTAGATGGTGGGCAGTTGCAGAAGGACAATGGGCCTTGGTGGCAGGCCTCCAGGGCATAGGTGGGATGCAGGAAAGCTGCAGCTGGTAGCTAGGTTTGCAGGAATGCAGAGGGAGTGAGGGCACTGGTGGAGCAAGAGGCTGAAAGTGTGGTACCCTGTCAGAAGGACAAGAAGGTGATGCTCAGGTCAGTGTTGCAAGGCTGACCAGGGACTGTGCTTTCTGCACTCAGAGCTGAGGCAAAGCCCACTGGGTATCCTCATATTCACACTGCTGACCTACGTGGAGCAGCAAAAAAACAGCAGAAGAGTCCTTTCTTCCCACATTGTCTTCTAGCACCTTCTATTGAGAAACCTTAACATCGTGCTCATTGTAAAGGAGAAATGATTAAAGAAATATCGTCCATTAGAGCAAAGCATGTAATAAAAGTTGAATTTGGAGCTGAGAGGCAATACATCAGTAACAGGCACAGCATGTACAACTTAAATTTGCTAAAATAAAATGGAGAGTCAAAACCACACAAGGTTGCTTAGTTAGACCTGTGGGAAAGGAAGTGCCAGAGAGTAGAAGCAAATTTATTAAAATTTAGATTTATATAGTAACTTTGGTTCAGTTTGTGTTCAATCAAGGAAAAAAGGGAAATAAATGATTATATACTTCCCATTGCTTAATAAAAATAAATACTTCAGTTCTGAAAGATGACCTTTTCTTGTTCCTATTAAAATTGAGAAAGGATTTATCTCATGAATTATTTTATAAGAAACAGTGAATAACATAATGAATTATCACCAATTGCAGAGCTATTATTCAAATGGCCAAATATACCAGCCTTTTATAATAGCTGAGTTGATTTATTAAAATATATGCTTTTGCAAGGAGTTAAGCTGCTGATATACAGGCACAAAGCTAATAATGTTCTAATCTGAAATGAAGATAGACCCTGGAAGATGTAGAGAAATGAATGAGTAGTATCTGTTAGACAAGTGCTTTCCAAATTTCCTATGCATGAGAATCACCTGGGGTATTCTTAAAAATAATTCAGATCCTCGAGCCTTACTAAGGCTTTTCAGAGGATGGGGCCTGGGCATCTGCATATTTAATGAGCACAAGGCAATTTGGGGGACCAGCCTCCCCTTAGGATGCAATATCAGTCTGGGGCAGCCTACATACACTGACTGGCGATGCAGTGGCACAAAGGTCCAGCTCCTGGCTCAGTCTTGGGCATATCTGAAGGGCACCCCAGTTTTAGCTCTGTGGATCTGCTGAGGCCTTAGATGCCACTGTTCACAGTTCAGCTTTTCCCACTGCCCAATCCTGCTTCCCTCATTCCTTTACAGGTATTGTTCCTGAGAAGACAACTCAAAAAAACACCTGCACATGAACCTCCAACTCTGAGTCTATTTCCCAGGGAAACTGTCCCATGAAACACTTATTGAGCATTTGTATTTCTTCTCTTTTGACTTACCTGTTCATGTTCTTTGCTCATATTTTTATTTGTTGATTCTATTTTTGTATTGATTTGTAAAGGAGTCGCTTTTGTTTAAGACACTAACTCAATTGTTCTCTCTATTTTAACTATTTCTAATAGCTTTTTATTACCCTTTCTCTTCATAGTGTTGGATATGAGGGTGATTTAAAAAATTACATTCAAAAATTAAACATTTTTCCCTTTAATTATTTCTACTTTTCCTGTAAGAGCTGAAGGAAAGCTTCTACATCCAAAATGTCTATGACTCTTTTGGACAGTTAGTGCTCCCAAAGGACTGATTTAAAAACAGAAAATCAGTATGTAAAAGCAAGTCCTCACACACTGTCTAGAGTCAGAGCTATGGAGGGGGACGTGCCAGAAGAACAGGTAATAAAGGAAATGAGAAAGTGAGAACGTGATGGAGAAGACTGGGAATTCCTACTTTTGCAGTTTTGTTATAAATATGAAAATAATGGAAATCTCATCAGCAAACGGATACTGACTCTCAGCCCGGAGAGGGGCTGACCACAGCAAGAGGATACTTAAAAGAGATTCATGATAGCTCTGTTATGGTCAACATTTGAGGAAACAAATCTTTAATGATAACAGGTATCAGGCTTTAATTCCTAGTAACAAACTTAATTTCAGATTATAAATGATAGACTTATGTTCGAGAATCCTAAACTTGCAAGAGTGTTTGAAAGCTAAAAGAATATTTATGTCTATGCTCTGATTCAGCATGTAGCACAGTATGGCTCAATGCTATAGTTTTAATTCCTCAGCTGGTCCTAAGTTCACAGTAGCATTTGTGACTTCCCTCATTACACATTTCATATTCCCTATGCCCTCAAATATCACCTCAGCTGTTTGGAGTTAATTACTTGGGAGGAATTGAAATCTTCATATTCGAGGGATCTGAGCCTTGGTGATCCTGCCTGAATAAGATTGTTGTAATCACTCTGTTAATTTTTTCACTGGATATGGCATTATTAAGAGGCACGCAGAAGATTTCAACTCCTGCTTTCCACCAATGTATAGCAGCAACTCTACTTCCCTTTGCTATTCAAGATCAATCATTCCAGGCAATATAGTAAGTTTTCTCTTTCCCTGTGGCTAGAGGAGTCCACAGTGTTCACAATTGCAATGATCAATTTGCCTGACACAGTTCCAACTTACACTTATTGTACTAGAATAATTTATTAAGTACCACCTGTTAGTCTAAAAATTGTCCCCACTTTGGTAAAAATTAGACAATCTCTGATAGTCAGATGGCATTCCAGATTCCAATTCAGTGGAACTACTGTTTTTCTCCCGAAAGAAACAGTCTCTTATATGTTACCAACAGAGTTCAGCTTTGCAAAGACAGAAAACATAAATTTGACAGCTGGGCTATTAGGTATGTCCTTTACATCCCGTCCCCCTTGGCTCCTGGAAGCAAGTCTTCTGGCTGTTGAAAAAAATAGCATCTTCTACTGGTCATTGGTTCAAAGCATATATCATAACTTATGTGACTAAACCTCCAAAGCAAGGAGCGTTGTCTTCCAGCTGCCTCAGTAAGTGAACAAAGGGTTGTCCACTTTCCTTGACATGGGTGAATGACAACACCAGTGAATCAATTCAAGCGCCATCAGTCACTGACTTACTTCATTCACTGCCACGTGGATTACTGGTTTAGAGTCTATATTGAGTGACCTACTATGACCATAAATGAGGCATTCAGTTAGTTACTGACAGAAGTCTGACAGGCAGAAAAGGCAAACCCATATTCAGAGAAAGTGTCTACTTCTGAGAGTGAAGAGTAAAGATCTCAAGCACCCACAAATGATGAATATTTACTCCCTCCAATCCCCACCTGAGTCTGCTCTCCATACAGCAGCTGGAGGGATCATTTTAGCATGTGCATTAAATAATATCACTCTTCTGCTCAAACCTGCCCGTGGATTTCCAACACACTCAGAATCAATCCAGAGACCTTGCTGTGACTCTGCTCACTCATCTTTGATATGGCCATACTTTAAACATGTGGTTTTATTCCTATTTCCAGTCTTTCACATTTGTCCTTATCTCTTCCTGAAAAGCTTTCCTGCCAAATCTTATGCATGTTTTTTGCTTTTCTTTATTCATTCCTCTTCTTAATTATCCCTTCTTCATGAAAGACTTCTCTGATACCGTCATACCCTCCACCCTTTTCCCATCCATCGCTCTCTACTTTGCTATATTTTTTTCTTCATAGTACTTATCATTACTTATGTGACATCATGCATTTATTTATTTCTTTGTCTTCTGCATTTGAATTGAAGTTCTATGAGGCCTGTGATTTTGTATGTCTTGTGCCTGGCACTTAGTAGGTACTCTAATAAGTTAAAAATTATTTTATAATTTAAAATATTCAAAGACATATTTCTTTCAATTCTATTTGTAGAATCCTCATTTTATAAAATCTGGAATATTAAAATAATTTGCTAATGGAATTTATGACTTTCATTGTTATGCACGTCAACTATATAACCCACAGCTTCAAGCATATGTCTGTGTTACCCTGAAAAATATTCTTCAATGTTTACCTGTTGTTTCTGAGTACATTAAAATGTAGTGTACTCTATTAAATTCATTCATAATCTGCTTCTCTAGCCTCATTTTATACTGTTCGAATTTGTGTTCAGATTGTATCCGATGTACTAATTGATCATTGAATTAATCTTATGGATTTCTGCCTCCAAGACCTTGCTCATACTATGCTTATCACCCTCCTTACCATTTTCTCTATTTGATATTTTTCTCATCCTTCAGATTTAATTTCCTGACCCCATTACCTAATCCATCTGGATACTGCTTCCTTCCTGAATTCCAAAACCACTTTAATTGTGTTATTATAAGATTTGTTAAATGTGTTATTATAGGATTCCTCAAAATTCTATTGGATTATGAATTCCTTAGGGAGAAGCCCTCAGTATTTTCTGAGCCCACCCCTCCCTAAGTACTATCACACTGCTTTCATTTCTAAGTTCGCTTTCATTCATACATTTATTCAGGTAATACCTATTTTAGCTCTTTCGTGGTGACATGTGGAGAAGGGAGCAGTAATTTCTTCCATAAGGGAGAAATAAGAACTATATCCATAAGAATGACCTCATGGTGATTTAATTAATTATTAGTGTTTCTTTTTTTCCCCTTAGGTATGTGTTTCCCAACACCACAACCAGAAAATGGCAGAATCAGAAATCAGAGAAAAACATATTTCACTAATATCTATGCCTTTTTGAGGGAGATTATGTTTTACATTCATTTTGTAAGGGCTACTTTCTTATTACTAATGCTATGTGGCTAAGAAAATGGCAAATGGAGCTCTACAATGTTGGTTGGGAGCTGGAGAAGACATTGAGAAAATTATGGTAGATTTCCAGGACCCCAAATGATCTCATCTTGCTTGGACTTCATGTTGTTAACGCATTTTCATCGCTGTATATTATTCCATTTTGAGAACAAGCTGCAATTTATCCATTTTTTTTTTGGCTACTACACACCTATGAACATTCTTATACATATTTTTTGGTGTACATGCAGGTTATAGAGTGTGCATATATTCAACTTTTGTAAATAAATTTCCAAAATAGTTATACCAATATCTCCAGGGTAGGAGAGTTCCATGCCTTGACATCCTAGCCTATACTTGGCAATTTTAATGTTAACCATCTTGGTGGGTGTGTGCATTACTCTAATGACCAGCGAGGAGGAGCACTATTTTATATGTTTGTTGGCATTTTCCATCTCTTCTTTTGTGAAATGCATATTCACATGTCTTACTCATTTTTCTACTGTGTCATTTTAAGAATTATTTGTAGGGGTTCTTTTTATTTAGCTTGATTACTATTGAGAATAGTTCTAGTTCAATATAATGCTTAGTAGCTGAATTCATGTTTCCACATTCCAAAATTCTCCAAAGTCTCTGAGCAGTGTAAAGGTGTAGAGAACTTAGGTCCCTCTCATTCCTTCTTCTAGGTTCTTAACCCAACTAGGGGGCCATCTAGGCAAGTATCACAAGGATGAGTTGAGTTTAGCTTTGGGGCTGATTGGAGAGGACTAAGCCTACTACTTCAAATCATTCTAATTCTGGAATATATTACTGAATGTGTCAGAGGAATACTGTAAGTGCCCTTTCTCACTGTCCACGGTTGCCATCAACCTCCAGGCATTGCCCATGGGTGTTCTAGAGAAAAGAATTAAATGTTGGATACACTCTTTGTGAAATTCTTGTTCAATTCTCTTATCTATTTTTCTGTTGATGTTTTGTATTTTAAAATTTGACTTATTGACGTTCTCTTTATTTAGCCTCATGGATGCTCAGTATAATTATAGTTCAAATTGGATTTTTAAAAATGTATCCATGTTTCATACCAAAAAAATCTCCTCAAGCAGATCTTACAAAATGGGAAGAAACCCTCACATTGAACAGCTTTGATTTAACCCAGGTCTTTCTCCTGAATGGAACTAATGGAGATGCAAAGCACAAGTGTTGGTGTTTTGCTAATTTATTCTGAGGACAACAGAGTGAATTCACTTTGACTTCCCCCTTCCTCATTCACCATACGGTCCTACAGTACATCCCCTAGCATTGCCCATGCCTATCATAAAGATGCAAGTTCCTTTTTTTATTATTCACTTCTGGAGGAAAGTATAAATGCAATGAAAATATATTCTGGTTGGAAAGGCTAAAATCTCCTATAGTTCTTCATGCTGGACACTTCCACTTCCTCAATGTAAAAGTCACTTCAATTGCACTTATGGCTCATTGCCAAATAGAACAACCATGAAAAAACTGATGGCATAGTTTCTTCCCAGCCAGAGGCAACACTAAACATATTCGTTTGCTTTTTTAGTTTAAATAATTAATACGGGCATGGAAATACATGGAAATATGGACATTAATGGAAATATCTGGAAAACACTTAAAATGTGCAAATAGTTGCACAATTTATTACCATAGAATTTATCACCATTACCATGCCTTGGTATTTCCCAAAGAAAATCTAAAGATAGCACTTTTTTGTTTTGTTTTAATAAACATTATTGAATTCTAACACAAATATAGAAAAGCACACAAAATTGAAATGTCAATGAATAATATTGCATGCAGACTCATCCATGTAACCACAACCCCAGTCAAGAAATAATAGAACTTGACCAGCACCCCATAAGCACTCCTCGGGTCCACTCCCGGTTATCTTCCTCCCCAAAGGTAAAATTCTTCTCAGTTCTAACACCATAGAATTGTTTTACCTGTTTTGAATTTTATATGATGGGGATCATCAAGTACTACTCTTTTGTGCCTGGATTCTTTCACACAATCTTATGTTTGTGAAATTTATTCATGTTGTAGAATATACTGTGGTTTGTGCATTGTGATTACTGATTATATTCCATTCCACTAATATATCATAATTTATTTATCTAGCCTATTGTTGGGGGACATTTTATTTATTTTAGATTTTTCGTTATTATGAATGAAGCTGTTGTGAACATTTTTGAACATGTTTCTTGATAAACATGTGTATGCATTTCTGTTAGGAATATACTTAGGAATGGAATAGCTATGTCATAAGGCATGCATATATTTACCTTTAGTAGATAATGCCTCACTGTTGTGCAGAAGTGGTTGAAACAATGTACTCTCCCACCAGCAGTATATTAGAGTTCCAGTTGCTTCATATTATCTCCAATTGTTTTCCTCTGTCTGATCCTTTTCTTGCTTTTCTTACATTTGTTGTTTCTTCTTTAATCCCTCTGCTATTTCCTTGTTCAGGTCATCTGTGCAGTTCCCCTGGGCAATTGCAGTAGTCTTCTTAATCAACCACCCAGTTGTGACCCTCTGCCTCCATCAAACTATCTTGCACATATCTGCCATAGTGATCATCTGAAAGCACAGTAATCATGTCACTCCAAGAAAAAAAATCAAACCTAGTTCTAAGTCTGCTCCTCTATCTTTCAGTACCATCTTATCTCACATTCCTTATCTTCCAAATAAACCAAAGTATCAACTGCTGTTTTCAAGAAATAACCTTTACCTTTACACTGCTGTGTTTTTCCTCAGCTTTTTTGACATAAAATGCCCTGTATCCATAATTCCAGACTTTACAATATGTACCTCAGATGCAGTCCGCTCTGCAAACCCACTTTATCTCTCCACCTGGGATGAACTGATCACCTGAATAAATGCTCCTAAAGCTGTCTTTGTTGTAACTCCTTGTGCTCCTGTCTTTTCTTTCACTCTAGACTATAATCTCCTTGAAGACATGGTTCCCATATGATTTATCCTAGTGATTTATGAAAAGTAGGAATTCAATGACTGTTACATTGATTTCTTTCAGGTGAAAAATGTCAAAGAAACATCAAGTCACGTACTCCCTAAGACCTCCAAATGGGACCCTTGATAGAAAAGGGAAACTGGCAGCCTGGCCCTTCTCTAGGCTATGGAAAGTTTGTGATCCAACCCTACTCCAAATGACCATGGTCTCTGCCCTGAAGGCTGCTGTTCATGGTAAATAAAGGGGAGACAAGGCCAGACTAGCACCACACATCTGAGTTCATAAACACAGCTTCTTCTAAGAGATGTCTAAAGACGACCATCTTTAACATCCTCGGGAATATTTTATTTTTTTCTCTGAATATAGGGAAATTTGCAAAAAAACCCCAAAAATGCTGTTTTATAGACACTCTTGGTGTTCCCTTCTAGAATTTCCTCTCTGAGAACTCTCCAAACAGTTGAATTCAAAGCCAGTCATGACTTGGAATAAACACTTAATATCTGCCAGCCGACCATGAAGAGTTTTCACTGCCTGTGTGATTATTCAGTTTGTAGAGATGGTGGGTATAATTATATTGGGGCTCCTGAAAGGTAACTTACGCCCTTATTTTAACTTTTTCCAGGGAAGCAAAATTAAGATTTTATTTTTCAAGGGTTTAGTACATTCTCCACCTTGTGATGCTTTAAAAAATATTTTTTCATTTATTTTCAAATAGGCAATATATTCATACTATTCAAAATCCAAAAGGTACAAAGGAAATAAATGAAATGTATCCTTCTCATCCCTGTCTCCTGAATTGGCTACTAATCTTATGTAATGCTATTATTAATAAATTATGTTACTACTAAAGCAAGAAGGTAGGGCTACATGGTATGGCATAGATGCCTGTGTTCCGAGTAGGAAAACGTGGGGAATCTCATAGACTGATGAGATTCAGCTTGCTTTATCCATTTTCTGATAAATTATCATATATGCAGGGAAGGGAATTTTCTGCCTTTTCAAATTGTTGTAATCATTATCATTAATCAAGAAACATGTATCACTCACTATGTTGGTTGAACAGTGGGAGAGAATAGGAGTTGTGATGAAAAAGAAAAGTATGCTCTCTCCTCCAAAAATCTTACCACTGAAATACTGAGATGATTTGTCTCAAGCTATAATTTTGGGAGCTCCGTGTCATTTTGGTGTGAAGGTGAATGTGCCCCCCACCCACTCAATTTACCATTTGCTGCTCCAATAAATCAGTTGTATCAAACAGACTTCAAAACTGAAATGCACCTGCTGCCCTGCCTACAGTAGTAGGCCAGTTCAAGTCGGGGACTTGTAATGCTAGAGGCTTATGGCACTATAGTGTCTTCAGTACCAATAAGTAGCAACATGGATTTTTCTCAATGGTACTTCATCCATTTTGGAAATTTCTTTTAGGGATTTAATGGATTCCTTAATACAAGTGAAAATCTTTGATCAAAGTAACTTTTAAAAGTAACTCCACCAATACTCGTTGTATTTGTAAGAAGTCAGGCGGGATTACAGTGAGATATTTTTTCTCACAGTAAGAGTGTAGAATCTATTTTCCTTTTTCATCTATTTCCCTTGTGACCAAAGGCATTAATTTTTGGGAGCATGCATCATATGGTACCTGGACAACATACCACATCCTTTGTTATCACAGTCATCTAACTGAACAAATGAGTCGAGGCACAGGTTTTTCTTTTCTTAAAACATGTCAGAAAAAATGGGATAAATGTTAACATTTATTTTTTATCAAAACAAAAATTCAGTGAGTCAAGAGCAGAAATAAATGTTGAAAAAGAATTTCTGGGTCTACCTGGAAGCAGGAATTAAAATGAATCAACTAGGCAGTCTTATAATGCTGTACTTTGTGAGTAATTGGAACCACTAATGATCATTTTAATTTTCCTTCCAGAAAAATGATGCAGAAACCCAGGAGATTTAACCAATGGAGAAATGCAAGTTAACACAGATTTTCTCTTTGGTTTAACAAGAGAACTCAGCTGTTCTGGGGGTGAGTGTAAGGCAATCCAGAAATAATACTTTTCTCTTAAATGAACTTTTTAAAGTAGCTACTTACTTCACATGTTTCAAAAATAAAAATAATGTAAAAAGGTACACATCAAGAATTCTCATTTCTACTCCACCATATGGGCCCCATC
>JAQZBX010071726.1:0-15190 GCA_029593785.1 Cabassous unicinctus | reverse complement strand
CTGCAAAAAAAAAAAAAAATACATTGAGAGTGCAAGGGGTGGGAAGGATAAAGCAAATGTGGTTAAAATAATATTGAGGACTTCTTTGTAATATTCTTGTAACTTTTCAGTAAGTTTGAAATTTGTGTCAAAAGAAAACATTGAAAAAAAGTACCTTACAACTCTGCCCACCATTCCTCTAAGTGAGCATATGCCATGGAATGGGAGGAGATGGGACATGTGAGGCCATCCGTTGGTCCCAATTTTCAAGTATCTCATTGTATGAGCATCATGCCACACTGAGTGTGATTCTAGTGTTCCAATATTTATATTTTTTGCTCAAGACCATATTTAAAATTTTTTACCTATGTGTTTTTTATATAGACCATATATTACATAATCACTAAATAGAATTGTAAAACCATGTACTCTGCATTTCAAGGATGATTGAAGGTTTTCAAAGGTGATTTGGGCTGTGTATGATTTTTCCTTACATATTGACTTTAGGTCTTGTTCCTAAGATATGGCTCTACTAAACTCCACTTACATAATGAAGAAAGAAATAACATGAACTAATGAATGAGCATTCTTGTCGTGATGGCTACTCTATATTCAAAACATCAAGAGAATAAAATATATATCTGATTCAGCAGTCTTTTCCCTTTCTGTGCTCTTTGCCCCCCTCCTCCCCTTTGGTTAGCATCTCTGCCATTGCTAGGAAGGGAAGCCCTTAAATTTGCCTGGTATACCTGGTCACCAGATGAAAGCATCCAATAATTTTAATGTGCTGTATATTCCAGAAGTATTTTGTTTGGGGAAAGGAAATGCTATCTGGGGAAAGTAACAAATAAAAGGAAATCTCTGACAAATCTGAGTCATTAGTGGGACAGAAGTTTTTGGGCAGGGGAAGTTCCTGCTAGCTCTGTGATTATTAATTATGCTGAAATGCTTAGTTCATTTATTTCTTGCCTACTTGAACCTCTACCACCACTCTTATTTACCTGGCTATCATGATTGGGTGCCTGTTTTGCATTTTGTAGGATCTCTGTAATTTACTGCAGGTTATCTCAAAAAAGGTTATATTGATGAATACATGTGTACATATGAATGCATATTACAATATTCCCTATAAAGCCATGAACTTGACTCACCTTTACTTTCTATTTTTCTTATGGGTTAGTTGCATCCCACTTCTTGATTTCTGTCTGTTTCTTTCTCTTTCTCTCACTCGCTTGCTCTTTCTCTTTCTCTCTCTCTCTCAGGGAAAGCCTGTGGTATATACAGCAAAATAAAAGCGCTTCAAGGAAAACTGACTTTCATCAATATTCATATCATTTGAACTATTAAGTAAATTCTTCTCACTAGCAATCAAGACCATAGTCACACGAAGGCTTCATTTGCCCCAATCTCCCCAAAGGGGGAGAATTTTTTAGTATTATAGGCATTGCTCCTGGTTATTGTCTTTTTCTCCAAGATTCTCTGAGTAAATAAGCATATTCCTTAAGAAAAAGAGCACATTAACTAATTAGCAAATTCCCCATTGATCCATTTGCCAAAAGAGCTTACCTACTACCATGTAGGAGAGAGCAGAAAACTGGGGGAACAGGACACAAGGAAAGGGCGTAAAAACAAAATTACTTGGGGCATAACTTGGGGACCGCAAGTAGCAAAAGCCCGAGGGTCCTGAGTGTTGGGAGATTTTTAATGGGGAGAGTGAGGGACACCAAGAAGGAGATACAAGGAGTATGAAAAAGAAATAGGTAATTTTTTTAAAGATAACTTTTCCTGTAACTGACCATCTGAGGACCCAAAGGAAAAGCATATAATTTTCTGTCTCTGACTTCAAATTACATTTATCCTAACAGCCAAGCCTCTTATAGGCACACTATATGCATTATAACATTAGGACAAATTTGGCATCTTTTACTTAGTATGTAAGAGTATGCATCTTTTGGAACTTGGTGGCTATTGTAGATGTTGTTATTTAGACTTTACAATAAATGAGGAATGCAGACCAAAGAGTTTACGACTAAGAATTGGAAAAACCTAAATTCTATGTTTGTCAAGTTACAGGATCTCTCTAGACCTCATTTTCATAATCTGTGGAAGGCATGAAGGTTACTCAGTGTCTCAATAATTACCTTCAAGCCCAGTAACCACTTATGATAATGTTAATAGCAACATGCCCTTCCTCTATTACAGGTTTGTGGAGAGGAAAAAAGAGATAACGTACATAAAATCACCTTATAAATATGAAGCAAAAGACTTGCTCTGAAAAATACATGTTCCTTACACCCGTCAGTTGGGTAATTTAAAAGACTGGCAGAGAACAGTTCTGACAATCAACCAGTTTCATGACAATATCTACTACCCAGTGATCCACCCCGCTCTCTGACACATCCCTAGAAAAACTAAAAGAGCTGATGCTTCTGAGGTGGTCTAGTACAATGCTGAGTTCATTTCTAGGGTAGTCTGTTTCTGCATAGCTTGTGTTCTTGGTCCCTAGACTGCTTCACAGTCACATGGAGCAAAAGAAAAGGAAAAGAGATTTTATAGTTTAAAAGTGAGAAATTACAAAGCACCACATTAGGCATCTATTGCTATGATGGATCCAATTTATCTCACTTTGATGACGTCTCATACATTTTTTTGTTCCTTTGGAGAAGGTTCCTATATGCACCTCTTCATTTCCACCTTCTCATAGTGATGCTTGTTTGCCATTAACATAGCTATGATAATCATATGCCGTCCACTATTTTCACAGATTAAGTGTTTAGGACATTAAATATCTTGAGAACAAAGTTAAACAAGGAAATACTCCCTGGGGCAAAACTTCCATCAATGATAATGAAAAAACAGTGCCATAATTTTATTTACTTATAGGATTCTGCTTCTATAATGGTTCAGGTCAAACACAAGGGATTACTCATTAGAAAGGAAAAAAGAAAGGTCTAGGTTAGTCTGCCCCCTAGTGTAGCTTATGGTTTCAAAATAAACTAGAGAAACGTGCCCTGAAAGCTGATGGCGCAATTCTGTCAGGATGGCAAGTTGCCATTGTCGCCAGCATCAGATTTTCACAGCTCCCTCCTCACTGGGGGCTGCAGAGTTTTCTAGCATTAGGTCATATTTCTAACCTAGTTTTGAAAAGAAATGCGTATGAACCACACCTTCTTGGACCTGTGCCTGCTTGAAGTCATTACATGGACATCCTTAACCATATTTTTTGCCACTCACTGCCATTTCAGGGGAACAGGGGTGCAAAGAAATAAGAAGACATATTTCTGAGTTCAGCAATGAGGGCTTTAGGCTGTGCTTCTGAAGTGGAGATATTTGGACTGAGAAAAGCTCCTAGTGTGGGTTATGCTTTTGGAACAGTCTGGTCTGTCCCCATAACACAGCACCATGCACTTGGGCAGGACCTTCCGAAAGCGAGTTTGCTACAGTGTCACTCGTCCTGCCGGCTTCTGGGAGCCATGTCAGCAGTGACGAGAACAGCTCTGTGGTTCCATATTTGCTATCCTCACTCCAACTCCGCTTTAGAGCTAGAAACTGAGGTGTTTTAGGGGATCATTTTTGAAAAATCTGCAGTTTATGGTTAATTGCCTAAATTCTCCACCACTACCACCCATTTTAAAGAGAAAGTCTAATTCTTGTAAGTGGTGTGCTTGTGTAGGTCTGAAAGCTTTCCTGTTACACATCAATTCCAAATTATTTCAAACAAATAAAACGTTAAATTACTTTTTTTTTTTTTAAACTATCAAGTCCCCATGAGTATACTTACCTGGAAAATTCAAATTTTCTGGTTGATCACAATCTAGCCTATACCTCTCTGCTCCCTCTTACCCCTGCCCCACCCCCATCCATGTCCCAAAGTGATTTGCCTAAGTAGAGAGGTATTCTTTTGTTTCTAGGTACCCCAAATCATTACCAATTTCAGGAAATACCAAGTCCTGAACTTCAAAAATAAAAACAAAGCAAATACCCTCTTCTCTATAGAAATATATACATACATAATGTACATAAATACATGTGTATGTGTACATATACACAGCCTAATGTCTGCAAAACTGAGATCATCTTTGTATTTATAGTTTCATTGTTAAAGTCAACAGTCCAGTTGGGCTAAGTGTGATGAGCCCAATGCCACACCAGCCCCCAAGAGCACCATCACAGACCACCTGACTGAGCTCTGGCATAAGGGTTTCCTTAAACCATCAAACTGAGTTTCTTCACGGTACAAGTGCCAATATAACTTTGATCTATTTTCTAATTGCTCTTCCCTGACAGCAATAGATATACACAGGATTTTAGGCTTTAAAAAATTCTTATTGCTCTGAATGGAAAGGAATAAGTAGACAGGACACTAGGCTTCCAGAGACCTGCATCCTAACTGTGGTCCAATCACCAGCTAGGCTGGTGCCCTGAGCACAGCACTTCATTCTTCTGGAGACATGTTTTCCTCGTATGTTATGAGTGAGGACTGGACCTAGATTAAATCAGAGGTATCCAAGCTTTTATTACCAAACTGCCTCTTTTAATCTGATCTGCATTTTCATGTCCACATCTGTTTTGCAGTGTGGTTTAGTCTCAAAATACAATCACTCTACTCTTGCCACTTCAGGGCCAGTGTTAACCAAATACCATGTTCTTACTGACACTGTGTCCCAGTCGAATCCACACCCATGGCATGTTTGCCATTTACTGTACTGCCTTTCCAGCTTGTTTCCTTTGTTCAAGTCTCTGAAAGGCATTATGTGCTTAATCATTGTCATAAAGAGAAGATGAAAGATTGAAGCCTTTCTGACTGGCATTTTGCATATTTTTTCCTTAGAATTTCAAGAGCTTATAAAACTCGCTTGTTCCCTATCAGCATTTCCACTTACCCCTTTAGTTTGCTGACATGTGATTTTTTTTTAGTCATTTTTGGAAATCTGAAATCTGTTAGAGATTGCAGATGCCAAGATCTGCATGACTGCTATAGTTTTGGCAGGCTCTGCTTTTTTAAGACAACAAAGGCAGTAAACAGAAATCTGCTCTCCTCTGACTCTATTCTTTTCCAAAAGAAAAAAAAAAAAGTCTTTTGTGGATGCATGGCATTTAATAAGATTTCTAGACCATCTTGGTTTAGACTGCCTTTGTTCTTAGTTTTTACTCAAATAGCAGTTGGGCTTTTCATCTTGAGAACTGCAAATTTATTCCTATTATCAGCTTCCATTAAGAGCATAGCTTCATATTCTCTTTAATGTCTGTGATTTTCTTTAATAAAACTAATCATCTAAGTGCCAAGGGTTGGCAGCAGTAAAATATGTTTCTGTCAATATGAACAACTTTTTGACTAATTTGAACCCTAACCCTGGCCAAGTTTCTTAGGCTTCATGTTACGTAAGTCAATATCTAACTAGGCAATACAAACTACAATAGAGGTACAGCTAAATAAGCACAGGAGATGAAAGGAAGGAGAAATGACATCTGACACAAGGCCAGGGGAAAGGGTGGCATTTGAGGCCTTCAGAATTGGGTATAATTTTAATGGAGAGAAATGGGAGAGACAGAAGTGGGGCAGGAACATTAAAAGCAAATGTGAAGTGATGAGAAAGGGGCAGATATGTTGAAGAATAGCCAGACATGTAGTTTTGTTCTGGACCTCATGTGTGGTCACACTATTTATGCGGATGGAGTTGGAAAGACAGTTTGTTGTTAGAGGGAAGATGAAAGAATGGGATATGATGGGCTTCCTCAGTGAACAGTGAGTCAGTGTAGATTTAATGTAAAGGTGTAGCCCCCAAACCCTGAGAGCCGTTGGGCATCCATGTGCAAGGAGGATTAGAAGGGGAAGAAAGGACCACATCCACCCAGTTAGGAAAATTATTGCAGTGGGCTAAGGAAGAGATAAAAAGAGAGTGGGAATAAAAATAATGGAATAGAAATGAGGGACCACAGCCACTCCTGGGCTATGTAAGGCCCATGGAAAAGAATTTTCCGCACAGCCCTTGTCTAAATAGATAATTTTATTAAATTTTCTTGGTGTTTTTTTTTTTTTTAACAAAATGTGTGGACCCATGTAAATATCACTATTTATCAAAGATTTAGAATGATGGGTGGAGAAGAAAGATTCATATTTATTTGTTTATTGTCCTGTCAGTGCATGTGAAGATTCTTTGTGGTGTCCTGTAACCACCTCTTCCTGCTCGTTGTTGTTATACGTACTGTTTCCAGCTAATTTCCTATCTCCTGCCACAAGGAAACAATAGCAATGTTGTTAATACTCAGAATGCCAAGACTCTTCAGGATCTGTATGGAAACAATAAGGATCTTCTTGCCTCTGCAATTCCCTAATACTATTTATTCAATGCCAGTTGCATTATTTTTCACGAACCCCGTGAATAATGGTTTCCTATGACTCTCAAATGTTGTGACTGTGCTTCATTGAAGATACAAGTCTTACCAAGAGAATTGTGAATAATGTGAACAATTCATTTTCTGGTCATGTAAAATTTACCATTTGGAATTTTATAGCATAAACGTTGAACGACCCATCTGCCAACTGTGTCATCCTTTGGATTCTTTTGTCCCTAATCATTGCATTCCTAGAATGTGATCTCTTTCAATGTTTATTGCACCAGCAGCAGGAAGGATAGGCAAGAATAGTCATCCCGTTCACACAAGGACTATGTTTCAGGTCTGTAGTAGCGTGACTGACCCAAGAGAGCACACCATCGCCATATAAGATCAGAAACAGGCGGGGATAGTAATAGAAAGGGCCTGTGGTGTTGTGGAGAATAATCCCGGAAACCCTCAGATGTGGTAGGTACAGCCACCCCAGGGGAACACTCTGATATGGGTGCTGAGCCTGTGGAGTGGTGGGGTGACCCCCTGGGTGCCAGCAGTGGGGAACAAACAGGATATAGGGCACCTGCCTCCATCCCTGCCACAGCCCCATGGTCAGAACACGGATGGTTGAAATCCAATGCCCGGCACACATGTGGGCTCAAGACCAAGGGTCAGCAATGGGCCAGAGCCCCGAACTCACCCCGAGTCTGACGAAAGTGAGAGCAACCCCAAAGCAGTTTATCTGCACCATACTTGTGCAATTCTATGAAAGAAATACCACACTGACTGGCAGGAGTGATTTACTTGCCCAAGATGAGTTCATAGGCACAAATCCGGAATTTTCTCAGGGCATCAGGTCACCACACAAATGGTGGAGGGTTGGAGGGTGCGCTGAAGGGAGAAACAAGGACCAGAGCCCACATGGGCCCTGTACCAGGCTTAAGGCATACCTCAGGATAGCTCTACTGCCGCCAGCCCTGAGCTCCAGGAACCAGAGGGGGCTCAGAACGATTTGAAGTAGGCTTTCCAAAGTGTGGGGCCCCTGAGATGGAGGACCCGTGGAGGTCTAAGAGTGTGCCCAGGTTGAAGGGTGCTACTTTGAGGAACATTGTAATGAATGAGCCACAGGATCTGAAGAATGCACACCAAGTAGAGAGAGAGGCATTTGAAGATGGCATCAAATTTCTGAGCCTAGAGATTGAGCCATTAGTCAAGGGCTGCACTTTCCTTCATAACAATGTTGTTGGCCATTTTCACCTCTGAGATCTTTCAATGAAATGAAACGAAATAAAATAAAAGTGACTGGAAAATTAGTTAAACTCTCAGTGTCTCCATTTCTTACTTGCAAATGGAGAATAAAAAGGCACCGACCTCATTTGTTAAGAATATGGAGTTAATATTTGCAAATCAGAGCAGAGATTGGCACAGAGAAAGTGGCTATTAAACACATAATTTCTTACATTTTTCCAGAACCCTGCTGCACATATGAACAGCAACATCAACAAAGGAGAGCTGAGGAATCTCACAAGCTACCAGAATACTAGCATCTCAACATACAACTTCTGGAAGCTTCTCCTAACTTCCTTTGCAAAGTGCAGTAAAGGGAAAAATGGAAATTTTTTCCTCCCTTAAATCTTGTTCTTCATGTAAATTTCCATCACTTCCAACTAATGTTTTAGCTGAGAGCCAAGCTCAAATGTTTAGTATCTCTTACTTTGAAAGGCCTTCTGCTGTCACAACCTATATCTAGCGTTCCTCAACAGATTGATGTGCCGTTTGTGCCTGCATTGGAACACACTGGCTAAACTTTTATTCATCTTCCATCAGAGCATTTATGCCATTTTACCTTAAAGACCATGCATATTTATCTGGCTGTCTGTCCTTGTTAGACTGTAAGTTCCTTGCGGTCTGGAGCTGTGTCATTTTCATCTTTCTATCCCTAGCAGTGTTTAGCACAGTGTTTATACAACGTACAGATTCACTAACTCTGTGCTGAACAAAACTGATTCAGGAAAAGCACACAAGTGACATGTGTGTACAAACACTTTCAAGTAGATGAATAACTGGTTTTCTTGTAAAAACCAGAAACAGCCTGTGTGAGGGTATCTGGCTGGGCCCTTCATCTGTGACAGCATCTGAGTCACCTGTTTTGTCTAAAGACTAAACTTTTAACCCCAGCCCCACATCACAGCCCAATGTAATGATGTAAATGAAGCCATGTGGTCTAGCAGGGCTAACAAATAGCAGTCCCATTTTTTCTGTTGCTTTAAACTTTTGAAGTTTCACATGACTGCAGATTGTTAGAATTATTTGAAATATGTTTCCAAAGTCTTGCCTCAGCCCTCTTTGGAAATAAGTCATAGCCAGCTGCAGTTCTTGCCACGTTGTAGTATAGATGAAACACATTTAAATTTGTTTTCTATTAACATAGAAAAATCTGAGCTCTGAATCCTGTACAAGAATTTATGATATCAGAGGGAGTTAAAGTCGAAAAGGCCTAATCAGCTAATATAGTTTCTTACATTTCCTGATGAAGATTCATAAACAAAGAGGTACAGTCATTGACCTACTTACCCATACATCTCAGCAGATTACATGGCAAGGAATATCCACATGACTGAGAAAGCTAATTTTAGTACAGGCATTATATATGGGATTTTCATCCGGGGTTGGCATTGTTAATATTAAGCTTCATTTTGTTGTTGTTTAAACCCAATTTTCTTTTGCTTTCTCCCATCTCACTCTCTCCTGTTTCCTCCAACCTTTTGGCCTCTTTTCCTGATCCTCTGGATTGTCTTGCTCCTGGTGTCCTTTAGATGTTGGCTTTCCCAGGGACACATCTCAATTCTTTTCTTTTCTAACTCTACTTCATTCTCTCATGGTGAGCCCCACTGCTTCCTTGGCTCCAACAACCACTGTACTTTATTGTCCTCCAAATGTCTATTTCCTACCTCAGAAATAAACATTCCTGAGCTTCTAACACCAGTGTCCTTATATGACTCCATTTCTTTGTGTTTGGTGCCTCCCCACCTTCTGGGCCTGGGCAAACATTCAGCTTTCCAAATGCAGGCCAAAGGTCATCTCCTCCAAGATGTCTTCCTGTCTCCCAAATCTGTGCTGGGCGACTCCCTCATGGCTCCCATGTTAACCTGAACTGACTCTGCTACATCACTTACCCCAGTTACATATTTATTAGGTAGTAAATATTATACCTAGTATTTATTGTTAGGTAGTTGACCATAGAAAATATGTGAGCTCTGTTTCTGTAGAGATGATTAAGCTTGGAACCATTCCTGGCACATGGTAGATTTTCAGTTTATGACTGACAAATTATTAAAAGAATGAGAGGTGAATATATATTTAGAAAATCCAGACCCCTTCAAAACAAGTTATTTTTTAAAATTTTTGATATAATCTCAAATCTACAAGAAAGTTGTAAGACTATTACAAAAATCTCATACATACTCCTTATCCAGATTCTTTAATTGTTTATATGGCTTTATGAGTCTTTCTGTGTATTTATATATGCATACTGTTTTTCCAAACCATTTGGGAGTTAGTTGAAAACAACACAGCCCTTTACCCCTAAATATTTTAGTGTGTATTTCCTAAAATCAAAGGTACCCTTATATGTTATGAAAACCAGGAAATCTAACATTGATACAATACTATTATCTAATCCAAAGTCTATATTCAGTCTGTGCCTATAATGTCCTTTATAAATTTTTTTTTCCTGATCCAAGATCCAAACCAAAATCAAAATTTGCATTTTGCTGTCATGTGTCCCTTGAATCCTTTAATCTGGGCCAGTTCCTCAGCCTGTCTTTGTGTTTTTGACCTTGACATTTTTTCAGAGTACAGACCAGTTGTTTTTTTCCCTATAGAAAGCCCTTTATTTTGGGTTTGTCTGATAATTTCCAATTATTAGTTTCAGGATAAGCATTTTTTTTTTTTAAAGATTTATCTTTATTTATTTATTTATGCCCCCCTTGAGGCTTGTGCTCACTGTGTCCATTTGCTTTGCGTTTTTCTGTGTCTGCTCGTCTCCCTTTGTTGCGTCATCTGCTGTACCATGCAGGCCGTCAGCTCACCGCACTGCGTGGGCCGGCCTGCCTTTACGAGGAGGCCCCAGGAATCGAACCGGGGGCCTCCCATATGGTAAATGGGAGCCCAATCAATCGAGCCACAGCTGCTTCCCCAGGATAAGCATTTTTGGCAGGAAGATCCCTGAAGTGATGTTTTTTAGGGCATTGTATCAGGAGACACATGATGCCTATTTGTCCCAATATTAGTGATATTAGCTTTGATCACTTGGTTAAGATGGTGTCTGACAGCTTTCTCCACTGTAAAGTTACTATTTTTCCCTTTATAATGAAGAATTATTGGGGATTGGTGGCAGAAACACTTTGAAACTATGTAAACATAGTCTATTGTAAAACTATCACTTGTTTTACTGTCCTTTGATGATTTAGTAATGCCATCATTCCTTCTATGCTTATAAGTTGATGTTTTGCTATAAGGAAGAGCTTTCTCTTTGCTCCCATTGTTCTAATTTTTTACTGATTTACTTATAATAGTATAGAATCATTGATTCTTACTTTATACAATGGCTTATAATCCATTGTGTCATTTATTTCGATGCACAAATTATCACAGAACTCCTCAGTGGGAACCATTTCAAATGATCCCTTTTCCTTTTGACATTCCCCCATGTTTCTGTGAGTACTTCTTCACCTTCTGGCACAAAGAGATAGTCTAGGCTCATTCTGTATTTTCTCAGGCATAGCTGAAATAAGCCGTTTATCCAGGTTGCTTTTTAAATCAGCTGTATTGAGGCATAATTTACATACAATAAAAATCACCAATTTCAGCTGTCCAGTCCTATGTATCTGTAGTTTTGTAACCACTACCATAATCATTTTATGCCAAGTCATTTTCATTACCTCAAAAATTTCCCTGTGCCTCTTTGATGTTAATCCTTTCCTCTTCTCCCCCAACTCCTGGCAATAACTGATGTCTTTCTGCCACTATAGTGTTGGCTTTATTAGAATTTTAGATAAATGGCATCATAGAGTACTCAGTCTTTTGTTCTCAATCAGCATGTCTTTGAGATTTATGCATGTTGTTATATGCATCAGTAGTCAGTTTCTTTTAATTCCTGAATAGTTTTCCATTTTATGGATATATATGGAAATTGGTTCAAGTTTATTATGACTAAAACTGCTATGAATATTCGTGTACAAGTCTTTATGCAGACATAGGTTTAATTTTCTTGGGTAAATACATGAGGTGTTTGTTTAACTTTCTAAGAAACTGCTTAATTTTTATCCAAAGTGGCTGTGCCATTTTGCTTTCCCACTAGTAATGTATGAAAATTTCAGTTGCTCTACATCCTAACCAACAATGGATATTGTCAGGCCTTTTATTTTTAATTTTTATTTTTTGCCAGGTTTTTTAACATTAGCTCTTCTAGTGCAAATTTTACTGTTTAATTAGCATTTTCTTAATGATAAATGATATTGACCATCTTTTGATATGCTTATTTTCCATTTTCATATCTTCTTTGGAGAAGTGTCTGCTCAAATCTTTTGGCTATTTTTAAATTGAGTGGTTTCTAATCTTGTTATTGAGATAGAAGTGTTCTTTATATATTCTGGATATAAATCCTCTATCAGATATATGTTTTGAAAATATTGTCTCCCAGACTGTAACTACATGTTCATTTTCTAAACTGCACAGTTTGAAAGGCAAAAGTTTCTAATTTTGATGAAGTTAAATGTATCCATTCTATTTTGTAGTTCATGATTTTGTGTATAAAAATCGTTGTTTCACCCTTTGTCTCTCAGAGTTTTCTCCTGTTTTCTTCTAGAAGTTTTATATTTTCAGTTCTTATGTTTAGAACCATAATCTATATCATGTTAATATTTGTATATTTTTTAGTTGTTTTATTTTTTTCCACTTGGTTATTCAATTGTTTCAACATCATTTGTTGAAAAGATTACCCTTTCCTTATCTGTTGGGGATTGAATCATATCCCCCACAAAAAGGATATTAAGGTCCCAACCACTGGTCCTGTGGGTATAAGCCCATTTGTAAATAGGATCTTTGAAGATGTTATTAGTTAAGGTGTGTCCAAACTGAAAGATGGTGTGCCTTAATCCAATAAGGCTGAAGTCCTTATATGCAAAGGAAATTGGACACAGAGACAAAGAGAAGCCACCGGTAGCAGCCAGAAGCTGAAAGTCAACAGAATCTGGAAAAGAAAGGAGAAGATGCTGCCACATGCATAGCCATGCGACAGAAAGCCAAGAACCAAGGATAATTGGAAGCCAGCCCTAGAACACCACAATCTTCCAAGAAAAAAAATTTGATTTGCTAAAATGTTAAGATTTCTTTGTGTCTATGTTCAGAATGATATTGATCTATAGTTTTCTCTTTTTGTATTGTTTGTGGTTTTAGTGTCAGGATAATTCTAGCCTTATTAAATGAGTTGGGAAATATTCTATCTTTTCTTTTCTGGAACTTTTTATGTATAAATGGTACTATTTCTTAATTAACTGGTAGAATTCACTAGTGAAGTTATCTGGGCCTGAGGATTTTATTTTATTTTTTTGGTGGAAAAGATTGAACTATGAAATCAATTAACTTATAGATTATAAGTCTATTAATGTAATCTATTTCTTCTTGATTGAGCTCTGGTAGTTCATAGATTTCAAGAAATTCATTATTTTCTTCTAAGTTGTCAGATTTATTGACATAAAATTTTTGTAATATTTATTATCCTTTTAAATAAAGTCTGTAGGCTCTGTGGTGATGTCTTCTCTTTCATTCCTGACATTGGTAATTTGTGTCTTCTGTCTTTTTTCTTCGTCAGTCTAGCTAGAGGTTTATTGACTTTACTGATTTTTCACAGAACCAGTTTATTATAGTTTCTACTTCATTTATTCCACTCTTTATTTTTTCCTTTCTACTCCTTACTTTAATTTGTTCTTCTTTTCATAGTTTCTTGAATTTATTTGTTTCTTAAAAGCTTAGATCTTTGATTTAAAACTTTGTTTCTTCTCTAATAAAATAATTAAACCCTACAAATTTCTCTCTAAGCACTTCTTTAACTCTATCCCACAAATTTTGAAATATTGGATTTTCATTAATATTCAGAATTATAAATTCTCTGTAATTGATTTTTGACTGACGTATTATTTAAAAATCTGACTTTAATTTCTAAAAATTGAGGAATTTTTGTAAATATCTTTCTGTTAAGTCCACTGTAGTCAGAGAGCATACTCTGTGTTTTCAATCATCTTAAATTTGTAGATGTTTGGTTTATAAATCAGAATGTCTTGATGAATTTTCCACGTGTGTTGGAGAAGAATGAGCGTTCTTTTGTTGAGTGGAATATTCCATAAATGTCAATTAGGTCAAGTTGATTGATAGTTTTACCAAGTTTTCTCTTACCTTACTAAATTTTTGTCTTTTTTTTTTCCCTATCAAATTACTACTAGAGGAGTGTTGGAATTTCCTACTGAAATTGTGATTTTGTCCATTTCTCTTTTCATTAATATCAAGTTTTCATTCATGAAATTTGAAATTCTTTCATTAGGTATGCACAATGTTAGCATTGTTGGTTTTTCTTGATGAATTGACTTGTTTAATATTATGAAGTGCCCTTATTTAGCTTTAATAATATTCCTTGTTTTGAAATTTATTTTGTTTACTATTAGTATAGTTACTTTAATTTTTAAAAATTGATATGTGTTTTCCATGCTTTCATGTTTAAGGTATCTGTGTATATATGAAGTGAGTTTCTTTTAGACAGCATATCAAGTCTTGCTCTTTTAGCCAAAGTGACAATCTCTGCATTTTAAAGGGGGTGTGTAAAACATTTACGTTTAGTATAATTATCAATATGATTACGTTTTAATCAACCTTCTTTGCATTTAATGTTTATTTGTCCCATATGTTCTTTGTTCTTTTTTCCTATTTTCTTCCTTCCTTTATATTGAGTTTTGTTATGATATTATTCTATTTCTTTTGTTGACATTTTTGGCTATAACTCTTTGTTGCATTATTTTTCTATTGAGGGACATGGACATACTTGTCCAGGAAGCACAACGCACCCCAAACGGTATGAATCCTAACAGGCCTACCCCAAGATATATACTTGTCAAATTGTCCAATGCTCAAGATAGAGAATACTGAAAGCAGCAAGAGAAAAGAGATCCATCACATAAAAGGGAAGCTTAGTAAGAATAAGAGCTGATTTCTCATCTGAAACCAATTCTGCTTAAACTCTTCCAAAAAATAGAAGTGGAGGAATATTGCCTAACTCATTCTATGATGTCAACATCACCCTAATACCAAAGATAAACAAAGTTGCCATGAGAAAGGAAAACTATAGACCAATATCTCTAATGAACCTAGATGTGAAAATCCTCAATAAAATACTTGCTAATCATATTCAACAGCATATCAAACAAATTATACACCATGACCAAGTGGGTTTCATCCTGATATGCAAGGATGGTTCAACATAAGAAAAGCAATCAATGTAATGCACCACATAAACAGATCAAAAGAAAAACATCACATAATAATCTCTATAGATGCAGCAAAAGCATTTGACAAAATACAATACCCTTTCCTGATAAAAACATTTCAAAAGATGGGAATAGAAGGAAATTTCCTTAAAATGATAAAGGATATATAAGAAAAACCCACAGCTAACATCATATTCAATGGTGAAATCCTAAAAGCTTTCCCTCTAAGATCTGGAACAAGACAAGGATGCCTACTGTCACTGCTCTTTTTTTTTTTTTAAAGATTTATTTATTTTATTTATTTATCCCCCCCTTGCTGCTTGTGCTGCTGTGTCCATTCGCTG
>JAQZBX010071725.1:0-15194 GCA_029593785.1 Cabassous unicinctus | reverse complement strand
TTGCTGTTCCATTAGAGAATGTGGCAGAGCTCCACAGGATGGGAATTTGATATTCTTTTGGTTATTGTGTGACTCTCCACCCACTGTGGCAATGCCCCATGAACATTAGAACACATTTATATGCCTTATATGTATGCCCAGGTGAACTTCCTCCCATGTATCACCCATCACTGACATCCCACACCAATGGTCCTCCCCTGCCAGAGGTGTAACCCTTCTGTGATCCTAAACTTCTTAAAAAATGAAGCCAGTAAAATGCCAAATACAGTGAATAAAAAAAAGAAATAATAATTATAGTTTTAAATATAAGAAATAAAATACAGAAAAATAAAAAAACTCAAAATAAAATAAAATAATTGGGATATTAAAAAAAGAACAAAAAATATTAAAAAAAATTTTTTTTGACATTTTGTCTTTCATCACTGTAAGATCTGTTGTCCTGTATGTACAGTGATATTTTCTTCCATTTATTTCCCCAGTGTCTTACTTTCTTTCATTTTGTCTTCAGAAAAGTTTTAGATCACAGTAGTCACATACAGAATACAGGGGACACCCATTTACTCAACATCCTCCCCCTTTTCTCCTTTCCCATATTAATAACCTTTTTATATGTGCATGATACATTTGTTACCACTGGTGTACAAATATTAAAACATAGCTACTAACGATGTTTAATGGTTTACATTATGGTTTACATTTTGGACCATATACTTTTATAAATTTTTGATGAAATTTAACATCTCCTGTATCCATCATTGCAAAATCATGTGGAACACTTCCATCACCCCCAAAATACCCCTGTTCCATCTATTCTATTCCTCCCTCCCTCTCCCCTTGGGGCCCACGATGACCGCCAGGACAAGATTCATAGTTACTTGTAAAAACACTGAGGGCTTGACACACTGGCCTGTCCTCCCCTATTAGGCACCGTCCATGCTCTCAAGGGATTCCCACTCCTCTGAGAACATAGCGTGCCTCCCCAGGACAGGAGTCCAACTCCTTCCTGCTCATTCTGAGGGTCTCCACCCACTGATACATCACACTATGACAAAATGATCACTTGCACACTCCCTAGAAGCCTGCCGCAGATGCACCCTGTCCTGAATGCCTCACCTCATTGAACACCCTAAACCAGTAATGCTCCCTTGTCAAATTGCCAAAAAAGATTTCTGAACATTGTAATTTCAACCGTGTACCCAACAATACCCAGTGTTCACCTGCTCCTTCCCCCAACCCTTTCCCCAGGTCTATGGACTGTCCAACCCACCTCCCCACCCTACCCCCATGTCAAACCTGCACCACCCAACCCAATATTCTCACTACACCCCTGTCATATCCCTTCACTGCACACCTACATACTTCCACCTTATCCTAGAATTCACCCATATGGGCATTGGCTCACAATCTTCTATTCCCTTTCTATTTCCTGTAAACCTTTCTTCCAGACTCTAGCTCTGTGAGTCTGCTTAATTTGCTTAATTCCTATCAGTGAGGTCATGTAATATTTGTCCTTCAATGTCTGGCTTGCTTCACTTAACATAAGGTCTTCAAGATTCATCCATGTTATCCCATGTGTTAGTACTGTATTCCTTCTTACAGCTGAGTAATATTCCATTGCATGTGTATACCACATTTTATTTATCCATTCATCTGTTGATGGGCATTTGGGTTGATTCCAACTTTTGGCAATAGTGAATAATGCTGCTATGAACATTGATGTGCATATATCTGTTTGTGTCCTTGCTTTCAATTCTCTGGGAATATACCCAGCAGTGGAATTGCTGGATCATATGGCAGATACCTAGTTAGTTTTTTGAGGAACCACCAAATTGTCCTCCACAATGGCTGCACTGTTCTACATTCCCACCAGCAGTGGATGAGTGTTCCTGTCCTTCCACATCCTCTCTAACACTTGTAGTCCTCTTTTTTTAATGGCTGCCAGTCTAATGGGTGTAAGATGATATCTCATTGTAGTTTTAATTTGCATTTCCCTAATAGCTGGTGATATTGAACATCTTTTCATGAGCTGTGTGGCCATTTGTATTTCGTCTTTGGAGAGGTGTCCATTCAGATCACTTGACCATTTTTTAAATGGGTTGTTTGTCTTTTTATTTTTGAGGTGTAGGATTTCTTTATATAGGCTGGATATTAGGACTATATTAGATATATGGATATTTTCTCCCATTGGATAGGTTGCTTTTTCACTTTCTTGACAAACTCCTTTGAGGTGCAAAAGTTTTTAATTTTGCAGAGGTCCCATTTATCCATGTTTTTTTCACTGTTCGTGCTTTGGGTGTGAAGTTCATGAAACCATTTCCTGTTACAAGATCCTGTAGATACTTCCCTACATTATCTTCCAAGGTTTATGGTCTTGGCTCATATTTAATGTTTTATCCATCTTGAGTTAATTTTTATTTAAGGTGTGAGATGGTGTTATTCTGTCATTTTGGATATGGATATCCAGTTCTCCAAGCACCATTTGTTGAAGAGGCCATTCTCTTACAGTCGAGTGGGCTTGGTAGCCTTATCAAATATCAGATGACTGTATATGTGAGGATCTATATCAGAACTCTCAATTCAGTTCCATTGGTCAGTATGTCTATCCTTGTGCCAATACTATGCAGTTTTGACCACTGTAGCTTTGTAGTGTGTTTTAAAGTCAGGTAGTATGATTCCTCCAATTTCATTTTTCTTTTTCAATATGTCTTTGGCTATTCAGGGCCTCTTTCCTTTCCACATAAATTTCATAGTTAGTTTTTCCAATTCAGTAAAACATACTGTGGTGATTTTTATTGGGATTGCATTAAATCTGTGGATTAGTTGGGTAGGATAGACATCTTAATGATGTTTAGTCTTCTTATACATAACAGTGAATATACTTCCATTTATTTAAGTCTTCTTTGATTTCCTTTAAGAGTGTTGTATACTTTTCTGCATATGTCATTTACATCTTTAGTTAAATTTATACCTAAGTATTTAATTTTTAGTTGCTATTGTAAATGGTATTTTTTTCCCCCTTGATTTCCTTCTCAGATTGCTCATTATTTGTGTACAGAAATGTTACTGATTTTTGGGCATTGATATTATAGATTGTGAATTTACTGAACTCATTTATAAGCTCTAGAAGCTTTCTTATAGATTTCTCAGGGCTTTCTATGTATAGGATCATGTCATCTGCAAATAGTGAAATTTTTACTTCTTTTCCAATTTGGATGCTTTTCATATCTTTTTCTTGACTAAGTGCTTGAGCAAGTACTTCTAACATTATGTTAAATAGGAGCGCTGATAGTGGGCATTCTTGTCTTGTTCCTGATCTTAGGGGGAAAGCTTTTAGGATTTCAACATTGTAAATGATGTTAGCTGTGGGTTTTTCACATATACCCTTTATCATGTTGAGGAAGTTTCCTTCTTTCCCTATCTTTTGTGGTGTTTTTATCAGGAAAGGGTGCTGTATTTTGTCAAATGCTTTTTTTGTATCTATAGAGATGATCATGTGATTTTTTTTCTTTTGATCTCTTTACGTGGTGTATAACATTGATTGTTTTATGTTGAACCATCCTTGCATACCCGGGATGAAACCCACTTGGTCATGGTGTATAATTTGTTTGATATGTTGTTGAATGCAATTAGCAAGTATTTTGTTGAGGATTTTAGCATCTAGGTTCATTAGAGAGATTGGTCTCTAATTTTCCTTTCTTGTGGCATCTTTGTCTGGCTTTGGTATTAGGGTAATGTTGGCATCATAGAATGAGTTAGGCAACATTCCTTCTACTTCTATTTTTTGGAAGAGTTTATGCAGGACTGGTCTTAGTTCTTTCTGGAATGTTTGGTAGAATGCACCTGTGAAGCCATCTGGTGCTGAGCTCTTCTTAGTTGGGAGGTTTTTGATGACTGACTATCTCGTTAATCATGATTGGTCTGTTGAGTTCATCAGTTTATCTCATCAATGTAGGCTGCTTGTGTGTTTCTAGAAATTTGTCCATTTCCTCTAAATTATCCATCTTTTTGGCTTATAAGGTTTCAAAATATCCTCTTATGACACTCTTTATTTCTGTGGGGTCAGTGGTGATATCCCCTTATTTGTTTCTTATTTTGTGTATTGCATCTTCCCTCTTTTTTTCTTTGTTAGTCTAGCTAAGGGTTTATCAATTTTATTGATCTTCTCGAAGATTCAGCTTTTGGTTTTGTTTATTTTTTCTGGTGCTTTCTTATTTTTGGTTTCATTTAGTTCTGTGCTAATCTTTCTTATTTCCTTCTTTCTGCTTCCTTTGGGCTTAGTTTGTTGTTCTTTTTCTAATTCTTCCACGTGTGCAGCTAGGTCTTTGATTTTAGCTCTTTCTTCTTTTTTGATATACGCATTGATGGCTATGAAAGAAATCTCTAATGTAAAGTTGAGCATGTTATCAAAAATAGCTGAAGGAAAACAAACATTGTGAAAGAAAGGAACACAACTCAACAAACAAAAATATTAGTACTAGAGGTAAGAGGAAATGGAATACACAAAAAATAAAATATGATTAATATTTACATTTATGAAACAAGAACAGGCTGATATAAAAAAGTACCAACTAGAGATCTTAGAAATTAAAAAAAGATAGTTGAAGTGAAAAAAATCAATAAAAGAGCTGGAGAGCACATTGACATAACTGAAGAGAAAATTGGTATGCTGCATGACTGAGCTGAAAATCCTGCCGGTCTCCAGAGCAGAAGCAGCAAGAGGTAGAATACATGGAGAAAGTTAAGAGACTTGGGGGACAGAGTCAAAAGTCCAATATGTGTATAAGAGTTCTAGATGGAGAGAACAGACAAAATAGATATGAGAAAATCAAAGTTGTGATAGGAGAAAATATCCCATGCCAGAGAAAGATATGTCTTTGAGTGAGAAGACACATATGGGAGGAAATAATTTTGAACCTGGAATTCTATACTGATCCTAATGATCAATGAAATATAAGGTCAAAATAAAAGCATTTTGAACATATAAAGTCTGCATAATAACTCTCACTATAAGAATTCCTGAAAGCTCTAGTTCAGCAAAATGAAAAAGGAATACAAGAGAAAATCATTGAGGAATCATTCTTGAGTAAAGAAATAAACTTATAATCAAGTCTAAATAATAGTTGACTATAAAAAAGTAAATAGATATTATGCTAGATCTCGAATCCATTATAATCCTCATGTAGAATGTTGGGGAGGAGGAGGTTAACATTTTTGTTGTTGTAAATAGGAGTGTGGGGTGAATATAGATACAGTTTAATTTTAGGTAGTAGAAAAATATGTTTACTCTATTGTTAGGACTGCAGCAACAAGTGTGAACTGATTTTGGAGTTTGAAAGGAAAATCAGCAAAATATATATAAAAGGAAAAAAGAATCCCCCACTAAAATGGGAAGAACATTCTTAGCTAACACATCAATTACTGAATAATTCTTTAATTTCTTGTTAACACCTATTGGTAGACTGTTTAAGAGTAAAAAGAATAATTCTGCACATTAGAATAATCTGGAGAGATTTTATAAATCTAATTGTCCAGGCCCCACCCCATACCAATTAAATCGGAATCTTTGGGACATGGGTAGGGGGAGCACATAGGCACCAATTTTTTTTTTTAAAGAAAACTTCTCAGATTATTCCAATGTGCGGCTGAGTTTGCTAGCCATGGGGATAGGGGGCAGGTACTTCAGGGGAGAAGATTACACTTCAGGTGGGACTAGATGGCAGAGTGACCTTGGGAGTGTCACTGCACCCCTCAGACATTCGTTTTGTTCATCTCTGTGCTGTGAGTGTTGGTATGGAAGAACCTATATATCTTGAGCTGGGAGCCTCTAGGTCTGTGATTCTATAAGTCTCAGAAAGACAGAATCAGTTTACTCCTTCCTAAAATGTACCATGGGCTCACCAGCTCTTGGTCATCAGAGTTGGCATGCACGCTGCTTCTCTGTTTGCACCACAGCAGCCAGTGTCCACTTCTTTCTTAGGCAGTTGCCCCCAGTCCCAAGTAAAAAGTCCCATCAAGACCTTCTGGGAGATCTTCTTTGAGAGTGGTTAAGGGCCCATGCTGAGGCTGCTGCTGCTCCAAGTGCCAAGCAAGACTGAAATACCTTCTTCTCTGCTCCTTGCCTATTCAGGCTTCTCTAGGAAGATACTGATTTTTTTCTCTGAATGTTTAGTCTTTTTTTTCTGTCTACTGTTGTTACTTAAACATTTACTGTCTTGGCTCAAGTAGATTTCAGCCTTCTTTTTGGCATTTCTTTGAAAAATTCCCCCAAAACTTTTTTGATTGAAAGTCCAATATAATGAAGAAGCATTGAAATCTGCAGCTCTGAATGCATTTCCACTAAGAAGGAGTGAGTGTGAGTTAGTTTTTTGAATCTTTAATATCTTTTTCTCCTTACTTATGTTCATGTTCTAAGAAGCAACTTGGCTACTTTTTTTTTTTCATGATGAAATCCAAATGCCTTGGGATAGCATCAAAGGCTTTTTACAATCCAGATCTCATCAGCCTCAAGAAACATGACTATCTCTACCTTCCAGTTAAACCCATGGTTCAGCCATTGTCTCCATACCTCCCAGCTTCAGCACCTTCACAGCTAGAAAACATGCAATTCAACTCAATTCCACGTTAATCTCCTCTGTGAAGCCTTCCTAGACTCCACATGCAAGACTGAGTTCTCCTGCCTCTGAGCTTTTGCAGTTTTTCCTCATCCATGACAGGAGCCATCACTTTGTGTTATTATTACATTTTTTGGGGTATTAATTTCTCTTGTAAGACCACAAGAAACTAGAAAACAGACTACAGATTTCTGTCCTCACCCATAACTAGTACAGGGACTTAGGATTAATAAATGTTTATTGAAGGAAGGAAGGAAGAAAAGGAGGGAGGGAGAGAGGGAGGGAAGGAGGGAGGAAGGGAGGAAGGAAGGAAGGAAGGAAGGAGGGAAGGAGGGAGGGAGGCAGGCAGGTAGACAGGCAGGCATGTATCTTAGCTTGGACAGAAATGTGAATTTGCTAAAAATGCTTATTTCCAGGCCTAAGCCTCAAAGATCTTGATACAGTAGAATAAGTGTGAAGACTAGAAATACATAGTTTTCAAAAGCCTCTCCAGATGAGTCAGATTTGGGTACTTCTGGATAGGGGACTGCTGTGGTCTTGGGAATTCTTCCCTGGGAAGACCTGTGCTTTTGCCCTTCTCCCAGTGCCCACAGCTCAGAACAACTTGGTTGGTCATTGGTCTGTTTGGCCATACCCTATCCAGGAAGGCCTAGAGGTCAGTGGCCCCTCCAGCATCCTGACCCAGCATAAGGAAGAGTCTTATATAGCTTAAGATCTTCTGAGGGCTGTGCCCTGAGCAAGGCAAATGTGGGGCCCAAACAGGCCAGCTCAGTCATGGATTCCACACCAGACAGTAAGTCTGTATTTTGGCTAACTTTTAAATCTAGGAGGATTTGAAGAAAATAGAGCAACATTTTGCTATTGGGGTCTTGTCATCCCATTACGTTCTGATGTGACTGACAACCCTGGTATGAGCAGTCTGCTTTTCAGCCTTCATCTTCCTCTAAAGGAATATTGATGCTGTGTTTATCTTTAATTAATATTCATTGTGATAAAGGAATTACACTCATTCACTTTTAATTATATCCTTCTTGCATAAACAGGCATTAAATAACAGATCTTCCAGGTTGGAAAAAAATGAGCTCCCTGTCCCAGCCTTGACTGATGCCAGGAAAGCTGCCTCTGCTATTGATAAAGGGGATTTCAATTTGTTACTTGATGCAGTGAAAGGAACCATGGGTGGAAAGTCAGCTTTTCTAGAGTTTAGCTCCAATTCTGCTAAAGCTACTGAGGGTTCTTGGGATAATGCCTCAGTCTTCTTATCTGAAAAATGGTGTTTGGACCAGATCAATAGTTCTGACCCATGAAGTCATATTCTAGGCCAATTAAAAAGGAGTCTCTATGGGTAGGCCCCAGGCATCAATATTTTAAAAAATATCCCCTGATGTGACTTTTTAATGTTGAGAATTTCAAGGTTGACTGACACTGATTAAGGCATAATTCTCTCCAGACTTCTAGAAGCTTGTGGTTCTTGCCTGGTTGTAGATTACACAGGGCCCCAGATGGATGGCTGGCATGGACCATAAAAACCAGCTTCGCTCTGCCCTGATGCTCATCTGTTCCAGGGCTCACTTCTTGGGGTAAGCGTTGTAGTGTTTTACAGGAGAAGGAGGGAAGGAATAATATTCACTGAGCATGTGCTATGTGCTATCATCTGTCAGTCATCAATCATCTCATGTCTAATATGTGTAAAGCATGGGGGATTTAACTGGTGAGCAAGGTATTTTCTGCCCTCATGGAAAGACTTTAAGCCAATAATTAACAACGAATTACATGAGTTTAGGGAATTGCAAAGGAGAAGTTCAGGTTGCATTTGGAGCTCATAACAATGGGGTCCTAACCTAGTTGGAGTAGGGGGCTGTTGATCAGGGAAGCCTTCTCTATGAAGCAATGTTTAAGACCTAAGGTCTGAGGATGAGTAGAAGTTTGGCTCAAAGATGGGAATGAGCATTCTAGTCAGAGGGAATGCTCCTACAAGGCAGATATTGTCATTCCTTTTTCTTTTTTTAAAAGATTTATTTATTTACTTTTATCCATTTTTAACCCCCCACCCCCGTTTTTGCTGTTTTTTGTCCATTTGCTGGGCAATTCTCTGTGTCTGTTTCCTGCCCTCTCTTCTCATCCTTCTCCTCCTGTCTTCACTGGGATTCACTCCTCAGAACTTCTGATGTGGGAGAGAGGCATCCTACTGCCTGCGCCACCTTAGTTCCTGGTTTTTCGGTACGACTCGTCTTGGCTCTCCCTTGTGTCACTCTCCTGTTACATCATCATATTGCTGCATGGCTCGTGAGGCCTGATGGCGCACCTGTGCGGGGGGCTTGGCGGCATGCCTGCTTGCAGGGCCTGGAGGCCCATGCACCTTCTATATTTTTTCTTTCTTTATTTTTTTTTTTACTGGGAGGTCCCGGGGATCAAACCCAGGTCCCTCCATATGGTAGACTGATGCCCAACCATTTGAGCTACATCTGCTTCCCATCACTCCTTTTTTACAGAGGAAACCAAGGCCCTGTGCTTTTATTGAGGTCTGACTTTTCAGGTATGAGGGGTACTAGAAGCCACTGAAATCACATGGTGGGAATGAACTGATCAAATGTACTTTACTGCAGCTGGACAGGGTAGGCATCAGTTTGGGGAAGGGGAGAAATGGAGCCATAAACCTCAGAGAGGAGCAGGCAGCAGGCAGAAAATGCCACAAGCTTGGTCAAGCAACAGGCTACGTGTGGTCCTAGGAAGAACTCCACATCCCAGTTTTCAGTGTGAATCTAGGATGGCAGTAGATTCCCTGTGAGGGTGGCATGATCAATGGGGAGTTCAACAGGTGATAATTGGATAATCCTAGGAGGTGGTCCCTATAGCATGACAATCTTTCAGCCAGTAACAGGTTTCCTCCCATTGGCTTGTGGTTTAGGGATGGGATCCCAGACTCTGAGCAAAGCAAGACAATGGCTCACCAAACAGGACTGGACAAGCACAGCAATGAAGTTCACCTGGAGAAGAAGGTGAGGGCCACATCTCCACACCTGGGTGGGTCTTAGGTCCGAGACTGAACAAGAGATCAGAGCCAGTTTACACCAGAAAGACCTGGTGCTGAGTTCCAGAGCTTTGGTCTGAGGCTTCAGCCTGAGGACAGGATCAGTGTTTGCCACCTGTGGCCAGGCTTATCCTTAGAGTGGGGATCAAATAGTTCCAGGCATGTGGGGAGCAGTTATGCCCAGGTGAGAGGCAGGCAAGGCTGACTGTCCATTCCAAGGGTGCTCAATGGGCATGAAATTCTAATTTCTTGAGAATCTACTTCAGTATATCTGGGGTGGAGTTTGCACACCTGCATTTTTAAGAAGGAATTCTGATGTGTGTTTCTGGCTGAGAAACACTGATTTAGACTAACCTCTTCAGTTTCAAATGAAGAAAGTGAGGTATAGAAAGAAGTGGCTTGCCCAAGGCCATACAACTGGCAGTGGCAGACGTAAGATTAAAATGCTGATTCAGTCTCAGTCCAATGTAAAATAAATGTTCACGTTAGCAATTAGCATCAACAGAAGTAATAACAACTCCTTAAATCAGGGGTTCTTAACCTTTTTTGTTCCACGAACCCCTTTTGCCAGTCAGGTGAAAACCACGGACCCCTTACTAAATCCACACCATAAATGTGTATTATTTAATAAATATGTCACACCCCTACCAACACGTCCCCAATTCAAGCTCACGGACTCCTTGTTAAGAACCCCTGCCTTAGTGTATTTGCAGTTTACAAGAAACTTCCATGTCTCTGAAAGCATCTGATCTTCACAACCAGGGATTACTTATGCCCAGGTGACAGATAAGCAACTGGAGTGAGATGATTTGCTTGCCCAAGACCTTATGGCTGGGCTAAGAAAAGAACACATTCCTCTTTCCTAGTCCTGAGTTCTTTCTCCTGCTTCAAGCATCAGATTTTAAAGCTAGAGCTTAGGTTTTTCTCTCAGGAGGCAGGACCTGACCTTTCCCAACCTGGATCGTCTAATGGCTTCCAATCCATTTCCTGTGACTATCACCAACTAGCCCCTAATGGCAGGTAGCAGTTAGGCTAAAGGAGAGCCCAGTAATTAGTGGTCTGGAGGCATAAGTGGTGTTTGGACAACTAGCCAGCTGGCTGCAGTGCATTTGGCACCCCAAGGGTTCAAAGAACTGGAGCCAAAGTGCCAAGCACATCAAACTCAAGTGTCACCGAGGTCTGAGCTCAGCTGGTCCCTTAGCATTTGCAAAATGTCCTGCCCACACTCTTCCCCTGTCATTCTCACTTGGCCATTTTCAGGAGCAGATGAGCCGAGGTTACATGCAGCTGATCCTAGACTTGCTGGTTAATTATTTTGGCCTGTAATTAGTGTTTCCTAGTCCTTGCTCCTTGCCAACTCCTGCAGTTAATGTATCATTTCTCTCTCTGCAAAGTCTCCTTTGGGAGACCTCCAAGGCCATGGAATGAAAATTTCTGGTAGTGAGCAGTCTGATCTGCTCGCTGTCCCACCATTCCAAGACAAACTACCTGACACCATCCCTGATCCCTCTCTCTACCTCTTTCCTTATCTGACCTCCCAAGTCTAATTATCTTATCACAATTATTTTTTACTTTGTCCTGGTTTGTTGATACCTACCACTGTAAGTATCTTAAGGGCAAAACATGTCACTAATTCTTTTCTGGATCCCCTCCAGAAAAGTGCTGAGCCAAGTGTCTCAAACATAAAGGATTCTTGGTAAATGTTGGTTAAATTAATGAATCAAGTGGCAAAGTCTCAATAGCCAGATTGATTTCGCCCTTCACATGTCATTCTGATACTTTGCTTTCATGTGGACAAGGCTCTACTGTCTGTTTTCAGTGGAAGTCTAGCAAGGATCATTGTTTTTCAGAATATATTGAACATGATAACTGACAGAAATGTGATTCCTGCTCAGGTTTCATTTGAGCATGGGTAGCTGGCTTCTCTTGATAACGCATAGCCTATAAACTCATCCATTTATACCACATCTAGGCACAGACTGGAGACTTTGAGTTCTGAGCCTAGGATGTAGCAGGAACAGATGGGTTTGGAGCTCAGGGCTCAAGAGAGAATTTGTCAAATTTTGCTAATTAACTCTGGGATCCATCTCTCCCTCAGTCTGCCAGGACCATGCCAGTGGGCTGCAGCTAGTTATTTTACTAGAGAATTCCCATTGTAATGTTTTCTGTCATTAGTGAAAGAGAAGCCTGTGTGTACTAGCCACATTTTGAGGCCATACTTTACCATAGTTTAGATTATATATTTATTCCTACTTGATTTTGAATTCATGAAGTTGAGTATAACTTCAGGGAAATTTTGTTTTTCAGACTTATGACACTTCTAAGTACTGGAAGAATCACAGACTTTTAAAAATTGAAAAGGGACTCAGAGATTAATGATGCTAATGTCCTATCATCAATATCCCCAAACTTCTCTAAGAAAAGGGTGACAAGGAGTTTATTACTGCATGAGTTAGCCTATTTCTTTTTTATTATAGCTCCAATTCTTATTGATATTAAGTGAAATAGTAACATCTACTTGCATTTTCATGGTGCTTTACAACCAACAAGGTATTTTCACATTTACATTGTTTGTTTCTCATGAAGAGAGTTGGGTCTTTTCTATTACACTGAGGAGGAACATGGGTCTGACTGGTTCCAAGCCGTGAATCCAGTACAGTGTGTTCTGACTCCACACATGAGGCTATTTCCACTATACCATGCATTTCCTTTAAAAAAACAAGTTCTTGTTGCCTTATGATTTAAAAAAAAATGGAGTATATTTTCTAAGAATGTAGAAGGGAAATGAAATACTCTAATGACATGCTTTGAACTCAATCCCTGTCTCAGCACTTGTTTGAGATGTGGCTAAAATCCAGGGAAGAAAGGAACCTTGGAAGAGGTCCCATTGTCTTGACTGAAGCCTCCACTTCTATGGAGATGATTCAGGTAATAGTCTGAGAACTGCTTGCAGCAGGTGATAGCTTGCATCTCAGAAGGCAAGGAGCAAAGCCTAGCAGGAATCCTGCCTTCCAGTTAGCATGCTGTTCGCAGCCCTAGGAGAAGCTCAGCCTAGCTGATGCCAGCTATTCTTCCTCCTGAGAAGCACTGCTCCTTTCCCGTATTCAGTTTTCCTTCTCAGTGTACCTGGAGAAGCTCATGAACTTAATGGCCTTCCCACTTCCTCAATTCAGGAATCCTACCTGAATCTGTCCCATTGTTGTTGACCCACCTGGAAAGGAACTGATTTCTCCAAGCCCCCAACAACCCAGCCTCAATAGTGTTGTGGGAACTTATACTGGCTGATGTTGCCAGAAGGTCTATGTTCATAATAATGGAAGTACAAAAAGAAATTAAAATAAAATGAAATAAGTGCTGGAAATGTGAGAGAATTAGAGGCCTGGAAGAAGAGATATAATATTGGAAAATCAAAATGAAGTGGGACTCTTTCAAACAATGGAGGAAAAAAGGAGAGCAAGAAAGAAATCTTTAGTACAAATTATCAATGAGATTACTGAAGATATTATAAAAGAGAAAGCTGATAATAAGAAAGAGCCCTCAGAAATTGAGAAAAAAAATATTTGATTTCTGAAAGTAAAACACAATCTATAGAAGGGGTAAATATATGGAGGTGCTGGAAACTGAATTACTGATCTAAAAGATATATTTAAAAATATATTCCAGAATATGGAGCAAAAAAGACAAATAAATGAAAATTATAAGTGAGATTAAGAGAAACAGAAGATAGACTTGGGATATATAATTGACAAGGATAAGCAACTCCAGGGGGTGGGGAGAGGGGAAGTAAAAAAATGGAGAAACAATAATTAAAAGTGTATAGAAAGGTCCAGGGTTCAATCCCCAGCCCCGGGACCTCAAAATACAAAAACAAAAACAAAAACAAAACAAAAGTGTATAGAAAATTTCCTGGAACTGAATAACAAACCAATATTTTAAAGTTGAAAGTCATAGAGTTACATGTACAATTAATAAAAATAATGTAAATGCAACTTTCTGGTGAAATTTTAAGTTCTAGAGATAAAAGCATATTTTACACTTTTTAAAAAGAGAGTACGGTACTTATAAGGAGAAGAGAATGGTTTTGGCGTAAGAGTTCTCTGCAACACTGGAAGCTAGAATATCAAAGGGAATAACAAGGGATTAATATCCATAAAATATAACTTAACAAACAAATCAATAAGAAAATGGCAGATTAGCCCATAGTTAGCAAGAGTCTTGAACAGGCATTTAACAAGAGTCAGAAATCTAATGGATAATTAATAACGTAAAAAAGCACCTACTTTCCCTAGTAATCCCAGAGATGCAAAATTTAAATCACCGGAAGATATCAGTACACAGTCACCAGAATGATTGTAATTAAAAAGATGAAACATATCTCATACTGATGAGAATGTGAAGCAATAGAAAATCATAAATGCTTTTTGAAGTTATAAATAGGGACAATCTCTTTGTACAACAGTTTAGGGATCTTGCCTAAATTTGAAGATACTCACTAATTATTGTTGAATAGCCAGTGGAAATGAGTGTAAAAGAAACTTGTCCAACAATATTCATGGCAGCATTATACAAAATAGCCTCAAACTGGAAACAACCTAAATGTCAGACAACAATGGAAAAGAAAAATTAATTGCTGTACATCTATAGAATGGAATAAAATACAGCATCACTACCACCGCCCAAAACCAAAAAACTGTAGTTACACACAAGACGAATAAATCTTAAAAACACAATATTGAGCAAAAAAAGTACAACATTAAATTTATACTGAATAATTTTATTTATATACATTTCAGAGACAGGCACAGGCAAATTTAGACCTTAGAGTAAGGAATATAGACTTATAGTGGTTAAAACACAAAGAAGAAAAAAGAGGCAATTCCCATAAAAGCCAGGATAGTGGTAACATTTGAAGGGAAGATTGGGAAGAACTGGGGAATTCTGGAGTTCAATATTCTACACCCTATTAGTTGACTGGGGAGTGGTCAGATGGGTGTTCTTTTAGCCATATGTGCATGTTTTATGAGTATTTCCATAAGTTATACTCCATAATAAAAAGATTTAATCCTTATCAGTAAAACACAAAAATAAGAAACCAAAGGTGGCAATGTTAACATCTGATAAAATAAAAATTGAGATCCAGAACAAAATTGGAGAAAAAGAATATTTTCTATTTGATTAAAATTACCAAGACTATGTATTTGCCACAAACTTTCATGTGCTCTAAACCATGTGTAACAAAACATGGAAAGCAAAACTCTAGGAAATATAAACAAAATTTAATAAAACAGCAATTACAGTTTTTAATTAATTAATATATTATTTAATAGGATCAATTTACTAGATTATCTAGCACTTGGTGCCCCATAGAGAATATATATATATTCTCACATGCCCATAGAATTAGAAGAAAATCATGATGTACTTAGTCAGAAAGAAAATCCTTAGTAATATATTTCAAAATGTAAAAATCTTATGTACCACATTTTGGGACTACCACACAAACTAGATCACATAAATTGTATCAAAACTGAAACCTCTTGGAAAATTTGAAA
>JAQZBX010071724.1:0-15188 GCA_029593785.1 Cabassous unicinctus | reverse complement strand
TTACGTGCATATGCTTTTCATGCAAGTAAGTGGCAGAGTACAATGCTGGTGTTCAAACATTTTATTTTATTTTATTTTTTTAAAAGATTTATTTATTTTTTACTTATTTATCCCCCCCTTGCTGCTTGTGCTGCTTTGTCCATTCGCTGCGTGTCTTCTCTGTGTCTGCTTATCATCCCCTTGCTGTGAGGTCTTGCCGCATCAGCCCACGCGCCGCGCAGGCCGGCCTGCCCTCACAAGGAGGCGCCGGGAAGCGAACCCGGGGCCTCTCATATGGTAAACGGGTGCTCTATCCATTGCGCAACACCCGCTTCCTGCCGTGAGGTTGCTGCATCAGCCCACCGCACCGCTCAGGCCGGCGTGCCCTCACAAGGAGGCCTCGGGACGCGAACCCGGGCCTCCCACATGGTAAACGGGGGCTCTATCCACTGAGCCACACCCGCTTCCGTTCAAACACTTTAGACCTTAGAAGCTTGATGGTAGCACAACATTGTGAACATAATTAGCAGCACTAAATTATATATTTGAATGTGATTAAAAAGGGGAATTTTAGGTTGTATATATGTTACTGGAATAAAAATTTAAAAACAATAACACATAGTACTATATAATAGAAACAGGAACCCAAATGTAAATCATGGACTATAGTTAATAGTACAATTAAAATGGTATTCTTTCATTAATTGTAACAAGGGCACCACGCTAATGCAAGGAGTTAATTTTGGGAGTGGGTGGGAGGGTGTATGGGAATGCTATATTTTATGCGTGGTTTTTCTGTAAACCTACAACTTCTCTTAAAAAAAATCAATGAGGTTTTGACATCACTGTAGTGAACTAGGATTTCTAACTGTCTTTCCAGGAATTCTTCTTGGGCAGTTTGGAAATCTCTCTCATTTCACTGAACATTTAATGATCTCACATGACTTCTTTTTTTTATATGAGATATAATATATATATATTTATAAAAGTAATACACAAACCTTGTAACAATTCAATTAATACAAAAACACCTAAGATAAAATGAATGGCCTTTCCCTCCTATCCCCCAATAGTTGGGAGGCACCTTCTTAGAGTAATTGTTGTTAACCTTTTTAATAAGAAATCAAAGTTATTGATACACATTAATAGAGCATAAATCTATCCAAAGTGTACAATCACTGGTATTCAGTATAATCACATAGTTGAGCATTCAGCACTTCAGTCATTTTTAGAGCATTTTCATTATTCCAATAATAATAATAAACAAAAAAGAAACAAAAAAACCCTCATCACTTCTCAATCTGTTTCCTCTGCCATTCGTCTTCCTTATTTCTTTAGGAGGCACTGGGAACTTCCACTCTCTGATTTTGTTGTGTCTCTCATTATGTCTTTCTTCTTGTGTGTGTCTCTTGTTGCATCATCTTGTTGCATCATCTTGCTGTGCCTGCCCATTGCACTAGCTCGCTGTCTCCTGCAAGAGGCACTGGGAACTGAACCAGGGACCTCTCCTGTGGTAGGCAGGAGCTCAATCGCTTGAGCCACATCTGCTTCCCAATTTTGTGCTTTTTAAAGACATTTTTAGCTATTTGGGACCCTTTCCCCTTCCAAATAAATTGAATAATTGGTTTTTTCTATTCTGCAAAACAAGGCTTTTAGGATTTTTATTGGGATTGCATTGAATCTGTAAATCAGTTTGGGTAGAATTTACATCTTAATGATATTTAGTCTTCCAGTCCATGAACATGGAATGTCCTTTATTTATTTAAGTCTTCTTTGGTATCTTTTAGCAATGTTTTGTAGTTCTCTGAAAACAGGTCTTTTATGTCCTTGGTTATGATTATCCTTAAATACTTGATTGTTTTAGTTGCTATTATAAATGGATTTTTTTCTGATTTCATCTTCAGATTCCAGTAGTGTATAGAAACGCTATTGATTTTTGCATATTAATCTTGTATCCCGCCACTTTGCTGAACTTGTCTGTTAGTTCTGGTAGCTTTGTTGTGCATTTTTCAGGATTTTCTAAATATAGGATCATATCATCAGTGAATAGTGATAGTTCTACTTCTTCCTTTCCTACTTGTGTGCCTTTTATTTCTTTAACTAGCTTAATTGCTCTAGCTAGAACTTCTAGCTCAATATTGAATAACTGTGATGACAGTGGACATCCTCGTCTTGTTCCTGATCTCGCAGGAAAGCTTTCAGTCTTTCATCATTGAGTACAATGCTAGCTGTAGGTTTTTCAAATATGTGCTTTATCGCCACTTTTATTCTTCAGTTCGGATGGACTTCAGAATGAAGAAACATGACCTCAGTACAGTCAAGCGTTTATTTGATTACAGCTCAGTATTGTGGCTCGAACCTGGCCGAGCCGTCAGTGGAAATGCCCTCAGTGTTAAAGCTTAAGCCAGGTGGAAGCATCAGTGGAAGTGCTCCCTGGGCAAAGGCAGAAGTGCTCAGCTTGGTGTTACAGCTCAACTGAGTGTTGCAGCTTGGTGTTTTTCTGGCTGGGGCAAAGATGGAAGTGCACTCGGGGCTTTGGGGCTGTGCTTGATATAGGTTCACTGTGTCGTCGCCCTGGGGGTGGAGCCCCAAGTTGTGATGCTCTGATTGGTCAATCACTGGGTCCGCGTGAGGGCATTGGTTAGGGTTTGGAGACTAGATTAGCATTTTATGTTAATAGGGTATCCTAAACTGTTTATTAATTGGGGTAATGGATCCTATTGGTTGGAAAATCTCTTATCCTATTGGTTGGCTAAGGCTCCCTCTGCCTAGGGGTCACAGTTCGGTTAATAGCCTGCTCCTTCACACTTTACCATATTAAGAAAGCATCTTCTATTCCTATGTTTTGGAGTGTTTTTATCAAGAAAGGGTGCTGTATTTTGTCAGCTGCCTTTTCTGCATCAATTAAGAGGATCATGTGATTTTTCTTCTTCAATTATCAATGTGATTTATTACACTAATTGATTTTCTTGTTTTGAACCACCCTTACATACCTGCGATAAAGCCCACTTGATCATGGTGTATAATTCTTTTAATGGGCTTTGGGATTCTGTTTGCAAATATTTTGTTGAGGATTTTTGCATCTATATTCATTAGAAATATTAGTCTGTAATTTTCTTTTTTTGTAGTATCTTTATCTGGTTTTGGTATTAGGGTGATGCTGGCTTCATGGAATGAGTTTGTGAGTGTTCTTTGCTGTTCAGTTTTTTTGGAAGAGCTTGAGCAAGATTGGTATTAGATTGTCTTTGAATGATTGGTAAAATTCACTAGTGAAGTCGTCTGGTCCTGGGTTTTTCATCTTTGGGAGGTTTTTGATGGCTGTTTCAATATCTTCACTTGTAATTGGTTTGTTGAGGTCTTCTGTTTCTTCTACGGTCCATGTAGGTGGTTTGTGTGTTTCTAGGTATTTGTCCAGTTTGTCTACATTTTCTAGTTTTTTGGCATACAGTTGTTCATAGAATCCTCTTATGATTTCTCTTATTTCTGCGGGGTCAGTGGTAATGTTCCCCCTCACATTTCTGATTTTATTTATTTGCATCTACTCTTTTTTTTTTTTGTCAGTCTAGCTAAGGGTTTGATGATTTTATGGCTCTTTTTAAAGAACCAACTTTTGATTTTGTTGATTCTCCCTTTTGTTTATTTGTTCTCGACTTCATTTATTTCTGCTCTGATCTTTACTATTTCTTTCCTTCAGCTTGGTTTGAGATTAGCTTGCTAATCTTTTTCTAGTTCCTCCTGGTGTGCAGTTAGATATTCAGTTTTAGCTTTTTCTTTTTTTTTAATGTAAGTAAGCATTGAGGGCTATAAATTTCCCCATCAGCCCTGCCTTTGCAGTGTCCCATAGGTTTTGATATGTTGTGCTCTCATTTTTATTCATCTCCCAATATTTGCTGAATTATCTTGCAATTTCTTCTTTGACCCACTGATTATTTAAGAGTATGTTGTTTAATCTCCGTATATGTATGAATTTTCCATCCAATATTGATTTCCAGCTTCATTCTATTATGATCAGAGAAAGTGTTTTGTATAATATCAATCTTTTAAAATTATTGAGTTTTGTCTTGTGACCCAATATATGGTCTATCCTGGGGAAGGATCCATGAGCACTTGAAAAGAGTGTATATCCTGCTGTTTTGGGGTATAATGCTCTATATATTTCTGTTACATCTAGTCCATTTGTCACATTATTCAAGCTCTCTATTTATCTTCTGTCCAGATGTTCTATTCAATACTGAGATGGTCTATTGAAGTCTCCAACTATTATTGTGGAGACATCTATTTCTCCCTTCAGTTTTGCCAGTGTGTGCCTCAAGTATCTTGCAGCACCCAGGTTAAGTGCATAAATATTTAGTATAGTTATTTCTTCTTGTTGAATTGCCCCTTTTATTAATATATAATGACCTTCTTCATCCCTTATATCAGTTTTGCATTTAAAATCTATTTTGTTCAGTATTAGTATCGTTACTCCAGCTCTGTTTTGGTTACTATTTACATGGAATATTTTTTCCAGCCTTTCACTTTCAACCTGGTTGTGTTCCTATATCTGAGATGTGTCTCTTGTAGACAGCATATAGATGTCTCATATTTTTATCCATTTTACCAGTCTATGTCTTTTGATAGGGGAATTCAGATGTTAATAATCAATGTTATTACTGTAAAGGCATTACTTACTTCATCCATTTTGTCCTTTGGGTCTCTGTTTTCATACTATACTATATGCCTTTTTACCCTTTAATTTACCCTTCCTAATAATCTTCATGTCTACATTCTTATCCAATTCTCTCACCCTTTTCTTTTCCTTTCAAGCTTCACCATTTTCATATCTCTTGCAAATCTGATCTTTTGGTAACATAGTTTATCAGTTTTTGTTTGACTGTGAAGACTTTGAACTCTCCTTCATCATTGACTAACAGTTTTGCTAGATACTGAATTCTTGACTTGTAGTATTTCTCTTTCGGTAGCTTAAATACATCATACCACTTTCTTCTCGCCTCCTTGGTTTCTCATGATAGGTCAGTGGTTGACACTTAATCTTATGGGGGTTCCCTTGTATGTGATGCTCTTCTTTACTCTTGCTGCTTAAAGAATCCTCTCTTTTTTTCTGATATTTGTCTTTCTGAATAGTAGGTGTCTCCGGGTAGGTCTATTCAGATTTATTCTGTTTGGGGTATATTGTCCTTCTTGGATATTTATGTCTTTCATCACTTTGATGGGAAGTTTCTGATCATTATTTCCTCAAATATTCTTTCTGCCCCTTTTCCAATCTCTTCTCCTTCTGGGACACCAATAATACGTATGTTTGTGCGTTTCACATTGTCATTCAATTCCCTGAGACACTGTTCCATTTTTTCCATTCTGTTCTCTTTCTATTCTCCTATCTTTTCCAGTTCAGATGTTCTGTCTTCAAAATCATTAATTCTGTCTTGGCTCAATTCAAATTTGCTCTAATATGCCTCTAATGTATTTTAAATCTCATCTATTGTGTTCTTCATTTCCATAAACTCTGTTACTTTTCTTTGCAGGCTTTGAAATTGTTCTTTCTGCTCACCCAGTGTTTAAATCATTTCCTTTATCTCTTTAGTCACATTCTCTTTAAATTCTTTGAATTGATTTAGGAGATTTGTGTGATTATCATTGATTAATTGTCTTAAAAATCCTGTATCTCTACAGGATATTTGGTTTGTTCCTTTGGTTGAGCTGTCTCTTCCTGTTTCCTAGTATGGCTTATAATTTTTTGCTGATGTCTAGGCATCTGAATATCTTGGTGAATTTACTCTGATGGCCAATTTCTCTCTCTTGCCTATTATTATTTTTCACCACTGTTCTTTGATATTTGGTTCAACTTCTTCTAAGTCTTTAAAATTGCCTAGCTTAAGTTATCAAAATTGGGCCAGGGAATCACTAATGGGGCACAGATTTTCACCCAGGAGTTCAGGTTGAATGAGACCTGTAAGCACTTTTTCCCCTTGCAATTTCTAGACCAGCCAGAAGATGGTGCCTGTCAGAACACTTTTCCATGGAGTTGTTTCTTTCAATCTCCGCTTTCCTTTGTTTTGTTCTCCAGTGCCAAGATTCAAAGTGGGGCGCTGCTGGCCGAATTCACTGCCTAGAAGCCCCCTGACTCCCCCTCTCTTTTCCTTTGAAACAGCTGACAGTGAGGGTGATGTCTGTGCCCCTCTCAGTTGGCTGCCGTAAGCTAAGTGTTTTATCCTGGCTTGGGGATTGGGGGTGGGATCCCTTTCTGGCCGGGGCAGGGGCTTGGTAACTCACATTTGCTGTTTTGGGTTCTTTGTCTTTCTGTCCTTCTCCCTTCTGGGAGTTATGTAGCACTATCCTGGTCTGCTGACCCCCAAAGCAGGTCCCTCAGACAGTTTTTGGTCTTTTTTCAGTTGTTTTGTGAGAGTTGAGCCCTGCCTGCCTACTCCAACACCATCTTTCTGGAACTTTCACATGACTTCTTGATTTCTTTATTTCTCATTGCTAAGCTATACTCAAAATTCAAAACTATAAGCAAAATAATAATGAAGACTGGATATGCAAATAGGCAATTGTCTCTCACAAATACAGTTGCACTCTTTCTCTGTTTCTGTCTGGCTCAGGCCCCTGTCTATCTCGCTGTCTTTATTTGTCTCTTGTTTGTCTGTTTATGACTATCTTTCTTTATCTCTGCCTCTATCTTTGTCTGACTTTATATCTTTCTTTGTAATTCTCTCTCTCATACACACACAGAAACAATATACATGGTGTGTATGTGTGTGTGCTTTCATGCATATTTTCCCAGATGTGACTCTGTCCTTTCTTTCATCTTAAAGTGTCTTGACTCTTCTTTCTATTTATAATGAGACAATGGGATTCTGTAATGAGGGGATGGGTTTCGATAACATATGCACATTAACTGTCATCCTCACTTGTGCTTTGTTTGAATTGGGCTAAGTGAAAGACAAGGGCCCCTCTCAGTGAATCTATTCTCTGAATCTGTGCTGTAAATATGCCAGTGTTTGCTTGGCCAAGTGTTCCATTGTGAGGATTCCCCTTCCCTTCCAAGATCTCATTTTAAAATTACCCATTTGTGGTTCAGGCTTTGTCTCTTTCCGCACCTCAGCCCCACCCAAGGTCAGTCACTTTTCTTCTCTGGTTTTCAATTATCTTTCTTGCTTTTATTCCCATCTACAACTTTGGTAGCTACCTAGCAATTTGAATCAGGGTGTTCAGCCCCTGAGATTTGTTAGAGAATAGAACTCCTGATAATAAGTGTTGGTTGACAGGCCCCATTTTTTGTGTGCATTGTTTAGTGATGGGAAGAATGACATACAAACAGTAAGCCAAATCTTAGCATCTTCTTTGTGGTAATTCTCCTATTAATTTCATTATGAGAATAAAATCTGTGGTCTTCAATGGAAACAAGGACATTTAACTCCAGCGCTTTTTATTAAATTTGTCCAGAGAAGATTGGAAGCTGATTTTCAAGGCATCAGAACAGTATCTACGAAAATCTGTCAGGAAGGGGCTTGTTTTTGTGGGTTAAAAAAAAAATCCCATTACTTTTTGACCTAATGCCATCTGTCTTTGGAAAGTGGTTACCACATGTGACATATTTGGACTGCCTTGTAAAAACACAATTTTTTACTTGACAGTTTTAATATTTTGAACACTCCATGTTGACATTTTTTATCAGATGGGTTGTTTTTGTTGGCAGTGGGAGTTGGCAAACTAATGAAGAAAATAAGAAAGGAAATTAGCTTGAAGCTGCTGAATAGTTGCGACCAGAAGGTAAATGAAGGAGGTACCAGCATCTAGAAGTAATTACCATCATTGCTACAGTCCTCCATTAACTCTGGCAAAAGACCCAGGGTCTGACAGTTAAATTAAAGCTTGCAACCCAGTGAAAAATTAGCAGCAGAAAGCTTGAATTTGGGTAACATCACTCTGCATGCCATTTATTGTAGAACTTGATAACTTTGCTCCATTCATAAGATTCATTGGGGGGTAAGACTGCTTAGAAGAATGTAAAAAAAGAATACATCTATAGCAGGCAGTGTTTACAAAGCAATGACCCAGCTAGTTTGCTTTTAAAATAAGAGCTTGCTCAGTAGAATTCTTTTTTTTATTATGTGGCATTGGATGATGACTCAAGGCTAGGCTTTGAAGTCAGACAAACTTGAATGTAAAGCTCAGCTCTAACACTTAGTGACTATGTGTCCTTGAGCAGGTGACTCCACCTTTCTGAGCCTTAGTTTCCTCACCTTCAAAATTTAGATAATAATGATAATAACCTACCTAATAAAGTTACTGAGGCATAAATGTGATAATGTATATGAAATGCATAGCATGATGCCTGGTACTCATTATTTCATAACTGATGAGAGTAGTAGTAGTTGTTCAGGCAAATGGTGGAGTGAGAGAGAAATTACAATGAAGGCATTTGGAGGCTTCTTGGTTGAGCTTGGTTTTGAAATAAGAGTAAGGCTTTGGCACAAGCATATGAGTTGGGAGAAGAATGACAACCAGGATAGATGAGCATGCTTGAGTAAAGGTCTGGAGATGGGAGAGTTTATGGCCTATTCAGGGAGTGAGAGAAGGGACAAGGACCAGGGAATGGCTGTGAGCCATTATAGTTTCAGGACCACTTTTCTCTGTGGCTTCTCCAGCACAAAAGTAGCCTTCTTGGTATGCAGGCAACTTTCTTTAAACTAGTCAGCTCTTGGGCATCTAAACTATAAGGAGAGTCCAAGGAAGTCTCTGCCATTCCGACAGTTGGCATTTCCCCAAAGACCCTCAAAAGCATTCACCCCTTCTTCCTCAACCTGGCTAGCACTTGTCAATCAGACAGATGAATGATGGTTTCTTCTGAATTATACTAATTAGGGAAATAGGTATGATGCTGCAGTACAAACACAGTGCTACAATCTTTTGTGTGTGTGTGTGTGTATATAAAGGATTAAAAAATTCCAATTTAATAAATTTTGGAAAAACAAATGTAAAATGACTTGGGCTTATAAAACCAGAATTTACAATTATCTGTGAATAGTGAAAGACAAATCATATAACCATTTTGATTACAAATCCAAAGTAATTCTGACGTTGGTTATAGATCACTTACCCATTGCCATAATAAGATTGCAGTTGCTAGATTGTAAGCATCCCCACTGCTACTCACAATGCTGACAGAAAACATCTTCCAGGAAAGTGTTTTCACACTCAGGTCACATCACATATACCAGGCACGTCTTTCCTTTTGTAAAACTTTAGCAAGGTGTTATAGCTCCTTCTGGCTTAGATCAACCACCTTCCTCTTATGATTAACCTCCTTTCCCCCAGTGCCTGAATCCCTCCAAGTCTTCATCCTCTACAGGCTATCTCCCCGGCCCCAGTTCCAGCAGGTCAGGGCCTTCTTTAAAAGGAGGGCTGGATCAGTGAGGCCACATCCATCACACACTAGGTCCTCCCTACACCAGTTCCAGCTGGACGTCTAGTTTCCTAGCGCCTCAGCATTCAAGAAAGTTGTATTGCTCTTCTCTCTCTTCCTTTTACTCACCAATACTCTCCTGCCTTTTCATGATAGCTACTCCAACCAGATACCTGGTCATTCCTAGGTCTTCCTGTCTTGCACAACCCTTCACTGATACCCAGGTGACTATAACCAAAATCTCTTGGTCCTTTTGCCTCTCAATCATCTCAATGCAACTGAGTCTCTTCTGGGAGCCTCCAGTTTCAAACAAGCCATTCTCCCCACCTGCTCTGTCCCGACAGACCTTCTCGGTCAGAATCGGCTAATTTCAAGATGCCTCCTGCTCTGCAAGAACACCACAGCTGCTATCCATTGCAAGCCTAAGGGAAGATGCCAGTCCCACCAATTCTGACCAATGGTTTTGGAATGAATATAGTACCACACTTTCCTCTTCACTACACTTTTTCATGAACCCACCTATAAACGTTCACTTTAGTAGTTTAAGCACAAAGCTCTTTAGAACTGTCTTTTCCCTTTCTTTCAATATGCCTAGACTCCATTACAAGGGGCCAAGGAAGTACCTGCTAGCCTTTGGAGTGCCTCTTAGGAACTAGCACCTAACTGGTTAAAGTGTTACCATGACTAGTTATATTTTAAGGCCTCCAGACAGTATGTGTTGAAGCATTATTCAATTTGCAAACAGTGAAATTTATCAGGGATCTATGTTCTCCTTGAATCTGATCTTATAGTGCTAACCTCTCATTAGCATTAAAAATGCTCCACTTTTATTATGTCCACATTAAATATTCAATGAAGAAGTGCTACTTAGAGAAAACATGGAAGGTTTCTTTAAGAAAGCAACCATGCTTTCCTCTCCAGTACAGCTTGTGGGCTGGAGGCCTGTTTCTACTCTCCTCTCCTTTCTTCTGGCACAACTCACTGGCAGCACAACCTAATTCAGGAGGCACTCATCATCAAGACCAGATCACCTATGGAATGGAAACAGAGTGAGATGGCAAAAATTACATATCCATAGATCCTTTCTGAGGGAGAGTCAAAGAAAAGCCTCATGAGGCAGCTGGGGGAGAGGCTGAACTTAGGCGTGCCAGTGTGCACAGACACGGGGACAAGTCAGACGTCTCAACAAGAATCGACTTTAACAGAACCTGGCACAATTACACTATGCTCAAGTCTCACTAGAAAGGAGTCACTTGGATTTTTTTCCTTTCTTAACACAGCACAAGCCAACGGCCAGCTAAGTATTCAGACCCATCATTGAATAGAAGGGAGCAGCATCAGACACAAAATTAAGTGCCTTTAATACTTTTTTTATCCTTTCCTCTGTGTTCACTAAACAGGATTATTTTTCTCTGTAAGGCTACTTTTTGTAGCTCCCCCTCCCTTTGTATTTATCATGTTATTAATTTCTTCTCTGAGGAGGAATTCTCTGAACCTGCATCTTCCAAATCGACTCGGTGCCTTTTGAGGCCACTGTGGCCATGCACACCCTTGCTGCTGTCTGTGGCTGGAGGATCAGTGGGGTCCTCTCTTGTTCCAGCACTGGGAGTCTCACAGGCCATTTCAGACCCACAACAATCTTTGTGTAGGAGTTTCCCTGTCAGGGACAAGTTATCATGGTCAGTGTCCAAATGTCCTAGGAAAGCATAGGCCACTGCCTCCAGCTCCCCAAAGTTCTGTCCATTGTTGTGGGGGTGGGGGGGGCGGGGGTGTAAGCGTCCATTGTTATGGTTGGCACAGATGGTTTTGAGGCTCCTCTCCTCGTCATCGTCAGACTGGATCCTGGGACAGTTGCCAGGCCCGCTGCTGAGAGTGGAGCCAGATGCCTTGGGAACAGGAGGAGAAGGTGGCTCCTCAGCCCGGCTGCTCAGGGCCTTGCTCAGAGCTTTTCCATTGAGCTTCTTGGTTTCAAAAGAGTGTTCTACAGAGCCACCATTGTTGGTGTCCTGAGAGCTGTCCTCTGCACCTCTGCCCAAGGGTGGCCGCCAAGCTCGTGGCCTGAGCCATTGCTGGAGTTTCTAGAAGTTGCTTCTTTAAAAGCATCCTTGCTGTGGCCTTCGGGGGGCAGGTCTGGGTTCCTCTGGACCACAGCTCTGTTCAGACAGGTTTCCTCACTGGAAGAAGGGCCTGGGTTGTCCTTGTTCCTGCTCTCCCGTCATCTGCCTCCCCAGTCACTAGGGAGGTCTCTCCATCTTTGTTATTTGAGTAGGAGATGCAGGAGTAGCAGAGCCATTTGTAAGCTTTATAAATCTTTCGGTCAACTGACTCTATGTCGGAAGTGGTGACACCCGCCTTGGCTGAATCTCCAGAGTGGAAGTGCCCTGCTCAGGGGAGGCGGTCGGGGAGGAAGAGAGGTCGTCCAGTTTGATCTGGGGGTGATCATAGTTGTCTTCTCCAATGCAGGTGTTGGCGGGCCTGGTTGGGGCACTGGGCCTCTGTTCTCGGGGTGTCTTCTGTCGGCGCCGCATGGCATTCCGCTGCCGGGTGGACGCTCGGCGTTCCTTTAGCTCCTCCTCGTCCCCTGAGCTGCTGAGCTGCTGAGCTGCTGGGCTCATCTGCAGGGCTGGGTGATCGTGGCCGGGGGAAGAGATCAGTGTCTAGTTCAACCTCACAAGCGTTTGCTTCGGAATCAGACTCATTGGAAAGGGCCAGAAGGTGCTTGTCCTGGTAGCGCCACAGAGCAGAGAGGCACTGCTGGCGAGAAGCTGCATCCTTGCACATGGGTGGTGGCGGAGTTGATGCCACTGTGTTTGTGTGGTGACCCTCAGGGGCCCCAGGTGGAAGGTGTTGTCGGCAGACTCGTCCACTGTGGGGGATGGAGAGTGGGGCAGTGAGGCTGAGGACTCTGAGTCAATGAAGCCCGGGTGCTCACTGACGCCGGTGTGCAGCTGGAGGATGGTACTCCTGCTGAGGTCACTGTCTGAGTCAGAGCTCCAGCCCTCGATCTCAAGGCGCACCAAGGAGGCAAAGAAGGCCGTCATCCAGGGGTCTTCCTGGACAGATTGGTTGCCATAGTCATGTGACAGGCCGCTCCCACTGTTCAGCACCAGGCCGATGTATTCTTCATGGGTATAGAGGCAGCGGGAATCATCCTCGATCCGACTGTCGAGGTCTCCGGTACATCCTGGCTGCTTGTACGGGCTCCAGATCTTAATTATCTTTTCTACACCAGAAGAGCAGATCATGTAGGTATGGGAATTAAGTCGAACCTGTTAACAATAGACCGGTGCCCTTTCAGCACCACGAAGGCTCCCTTGACTACCCTACCAATGCCACCTGCCTCTGGGTCTGTGGGAATTCTCCACATGTACAGGTTGAAATCATCAGAGCCTGAAAGGGTGTATTGGTCACAATCTCCTGCAAAACAGCAGCTTTTCATGGTGCAAGAGTTGAAGTAGGGGGCGGACGTGGCTCAAATAGTTGGACATCCGTCTCCCATATGGAGGGACCTGGGTTCGATCCCTGGGACCTCCCGGTAAAATAAAGAAAAATATATAAAGCATGTGGGCCACCAGGCCCCGTGTGCAGGCATGCCAGTCCCCGCGAGCCACACAGCAAGATGATGACATAACAGGAGAGTGTCACAAGGGAGAGCCAAGACAAGACGTGCCAAAAACCAGGAACTGAGGTGGCGCAGGTGGCAGAACGCCTCTCTCCTGCATCGGAGGTCCCCAGGATAGGATCCTGGTGAAGACAGGAGGAGAAGGATGAGAAGACAGGGCAGGAAACAGACCCAGAGAATTGCCCAGCAAATGGACACAAAACAGCAAAAACGGGGTAGGGGTGGGGGTAAAATGGATTTAAAAAGTAAATAAATAAATCTTAAAAAAAAAAAAGAGTTGAAATAGCCCTGATTGTCAAACTGGAACACAGGCAGGCGGGAGTGGATGTCATAGAGCACGGGGGGCAGGGGACGCCTCAGGGCCAGGAGCTGGGTCCCGTTGCTGTTGAATCTCACACTCATGGCACTTTGGAGGGATAGGTTGCCACCATAGTGCAGGAGAGAACTCTGAGGTTTTCGGATATCGCAGAGTCCCACTCCTTCCTTTGAATTGGCTGTGGCCAGTAACCTGGGCTCCACAGGATTAAACATGACACTGTGAAAGGCCTCTGGATAGTGTGCCAGGCAAAAGGGCTCTCCATGGGTACACTTGCGGATGTCCCAGGTGACAACCTGGCCATCATCGAGGAGCTGGCAAAAATATTGTCACTCACCGGGCTCACTGGCAAGCCATATACCGCATCTTCATGGGCAAACATGTCCAGGGTCTCGCTGCTTTCAACATCATGAAGAATAACTTGCTCATCATTTCTTCTCAAGAATACTTTGGTGTTCCCACTGTTGAAAGCCAGGCAAAAAATATTGGAATGATGTTCTCCTTTCAGCTGTATGGGCTTGACTCTGGAGTGGATGGCTCCATGTGCCATAGTAGAACCCGGCGATCATCTCCTCCACACAGGAGGTCCCGGGTTCGGTTCCCAGTGCCTCCTAAAGAAGATGAGCAAGACAGCGAGCTGACACGACAGGCTGGTGCGGTGGGCTGGCGCGGCGAGGTGATGCAACAAGATGACGCAGCAAGATGACGCAACGAAGAGACACAGCAAGGAAACACAATGAGAGGCAAAAAGCAGGAAGCAGAGGTGGCTCAAGTGATTGGGCGCCTCCCTCCCACATGGGAGGTCCCGGGTTTGGTTCCCAGTGCCTCCTCATGCTGCCCCCCCCAGGCCAGCTCTCCTCTTCATGCTGGAACTGCTGCCGCTGCCGCTCGCACCGCCGCCCCTCCCTCGGCCTCATGCGCGGCCACTGCTCTCCCCCTACCCAGCTCTCCTCTCGCGCTGCAATCCTGATGGTCCTTTAACCAGCCATGATGGACGGGGCAAGTTGTCTACAATCTTTTAGAAAGTTAATATGGCAGTATCTGTTAAAATTAGATATATGAATAACCCTTTACCCACCAATATAACTTTGAAGACTCTATCCTACAGAAATATAAAATTACTAGTACATAAAGATAAATGTACTAGCGTGATTACTGCAGTATTATTGATAATAGCTTTAAAAGGCTAGAAAAAAATGGTGTCCATTGATAGAGAAATCGTTGAATTAATATAGAATGTTGCTCATTCTATGGAATACTATACAGCTTTTATAGAAAAAATTCTCTACATAGCAACCTGAGCAAATTGCATAGTATGATGAGTATAGTATGATCTGATTTTTTAAGAGTAGGAAAAAACCTTTAGATATGTGATGATATGTCTTTGCATATGATTGTATAAATACAGAGAAAAGTGTACAAGCTCACAAACCACATTTAACCTTTTTTCTTTGGTGGAAGAATGAGGATTGAGCAAGGAGGGAGAAACTGTGGCTTTTTTTTTTTTGTAAACCTCTATTTTTTCACTTATTGCCACAAGCATGCATTTTATAGCTTGAAAGGAAAAACCAATAAAGTGTGTTGAAAAGGCACTTACCTGCTGAATGGGGATACAGTAAATGAAAAGTAGAGTGAAAATGAAGATAATTGTGGGCGCCATAAGCACAGCCTTTGTTCATTTATGTTCTGGATTGGCTGAAAATCTGCTTGAGGGAGAATTCTTCTCTGGTCTTCTACATGGAAAAGTGATGCTACAAAGTCTATTTATGGGGAAGGGGGTGTGGCTCAATCTATAGAGCTCCCGTTTACCATATGGGAGGCCCTGGGTTCGCTTCCCGGGGCCTCCTTGTGAGGGCAGGCCGGCC
>JAQZBX010071723.1:0-15188 GCA_029593785.1 Cabassous unicinctus | reverse complement strand
AAAAAAAAAAAAAAGAAAAGAAAAAAAGAAGGAAGATGCAAATAAATAAAATAAGAAATGAAAATAGGGACATTACTACTGACCCCACAAAAATAAAGCAGATCATAAGAGGATACTACAAACAAATGTATGACAACAAACTAGACAATGTAGATGAAATGGAAAAATTCCTGGGAAGGTACAAACAACCTACACTGACACTAGAAGAAATAAAAGACTTCAACAAACCAATCACAAGAAAAGGGATTGAAACAGTCATCAAAGAACTCCCCAAAATGAAAAGCCCAGGACCAGATGGTTTCACAGGTGAGTTCTACCAAGCATTCAAAGAAGATTTAATGCTACTCTTACTCAAGCTCTTCCAAAAAATTAAGCAATAAGAAGTGCCACCAAACTCATTCTATGAAGCCAATATTTCCCTAATACCAAAGCCAGGTAAGGATAATATGAAAAAAGAAAATCACAGGCCCATTTCCCTCATGAATACTGATGCAAAAATCCTCAACAAAATGCTTGTTAATCGAATCCAACAACACATTAAGAGATTTATTAATCATGATCAAGTGTTTTATACCAGACACGCAAGGGTGGTTCAACACAAGAAAATCAATCAGCATAATACACCACATTAATAAATCAAAGAAGAAAAATCACACAATCCTATCAATTGAGGCAGAAAAGGCATTTGACAAAATACAGCACCCTTTCTTGATAAAAATACTACAAAAGATAGGAAGTGAAGGAAACTTTCTCAACATGATAAAGGTCATATATGAAAAATCCATAGCTAATATTGTACTCAATGCTGTAAGATTGAGAGCTCTCCCATTGGAATTGGGAATAAGGCAAGGATGCCCACTGTTACCACTGTTGTTCATATAGTGCTAGGGCTTCTAGCTAGAGCAATCAGGCAAGAAAAGGAAATAACAGGCATTGGCATCAGAAAGAAAGAAGTAAAGCTTTCCCTATATGAAGATGATATGATCCTATACCTAGAAAATCCCAAAAAATATACAACAAAGCTGCTAGAGCTAATAAATGGTTTCATTAGAGTGTCAGGATACAAGATCAATATGCAAAAATCAGTGGTGTTTCTATACACTAGTAATGTGCAATCTGAGGAGGAAATCAGGAAAATTCCATTTAAAATAGAGATAAAAGAATCAAATATTTAGGAATAAACTTAACCAAGGATATAAATTGTATTCAGAAAACTACAATGTATTGCTAAAAGAAACTTAAAAAGACCTAAATAATTGGAAGAACTTTCCATGCTCATGGATTAGAAAAATAAATATCATTAAGATGTCGATTCTACCCAAATTGATATTCAGATTCAAAGCAATCCCGATAAAAATTCCACCAGCCTCTTTTAAGCAGATGGAAAACACAATTATCAAATTTATTTGGAAGGGTAAGGGACCCCAAAAAGCTAGAAACATCTTAAAAAGGAAAAGTGAAGTTGGAGAACTATTGCTTCTGGACTTTTAATCATATTACCTAGCTACAGTGGTAAAAAAAAAACAAAAAACAAAAAAACAGCATGGTACTGGCATAGAGATAGACATATAGACCGATGCAACTGAATTAATGTTTCAAAATAGATCCTTATAGCTATGGTCAAGTGATTTTTGACAAGCTTGTCAAACCCACCCTACTGGGACAGAATAGTCTATTCAAAAAATGGTGCTGGGAGAACTGAATATCCATAGCCAAAAGAAAGAAAGAGCACCCCTATCTCACACCTTATACAAAAATTAACTCAAAATGGATCAAAGACCTAAATATAAAAGCCAGAACAATTATGTTCCTAGAAGAAAATATAGGAAAACATCTTCAAGACCTGGTGGTAGGTGGTACATTCTTAAACCTTACACCAAAAGCACGAGCAATGAAAGAAAACATAGATAAATGGGGCCTCCTCAAACTTAAACACTTCTGTGTTTCAAAAGACTTTGTCAAGAAGGTGAAAACACAGCCAACACAATGGGAGAAAATATTTGGAAACCACATATCCGATAAGGGTTTCATTTCCATTCTCTGTAAAGAGATCATACAACTCAACAATAAAAAGACAAGCAATCCAATTCAAATAAATGTGCAAAAGACTTAAATAGACATTTCTCCAAAGAGGAAATACAGTGGCCAAAAAGCACATGAAAAAAAATTTCAGTATCACTAGCTATTAGGGAAATGCAAATCAAAACGGCAATGAGATAACATCTCATGCCGCATAGAATGGTCATTATTTTAAAAATGGAAAACAATAAGTGCTGGAGAGAATGTGGAGAAATAGCAACACTCCTTCACTGTTGGTGGAATTGTAAAATGGTGCAGCCTCTGTGGAAGAGAGTTTGGCGGTTCCTCAGGAAGCTAAATATAGAACTGTCATATTATCCAACAATTCCTCTACTAGGAATATATCTAGAATGAAAACTATGGCAGGAACAGACATCTGCACACCAATGTTCATAGTGGTGTTATTCATAATTGCCAAAAGACGGAAACAATACAAATGTCCATCAACCAATGAATGGATAAACAAAATGTGGTATATACATATGATGGAATACTATGCTGCAGTAAGAAGAAACGAAAATGGGATGCATATGATAACATGAATAAATCTTAAAGACATTATGCTAAGTGAAAAAAGCCAGACACAAAAGGACAAATGCTTTATGGTCTCACTAATATGAACTAAATATGAAGAATAAACACATGGAGTTAAAACCTAGAATATAGGCTATTAGGAGATAAGAAGTGGGCTGTGAAGGAGTCCAGATGCTTAATGTATGTAGAAGTTTTAATTAACTTAACTGTAAATGTGTGGAAATGGATAGAGTTGGTTGTAACACATTATAGTGAGTAGCAGGTAGTTTATAAATGGGATGGTGCCTGAAAAGGGTAGTCGAGGAATGTAAATGTCAATGGAAAGAAAGCTAGAGAATAATCTAGGGTAGGGGTGCTTAACCTTTTTTGTTCTTCAGACCCCTTAGCCAGTCAGATGAAAACCATGGACCCCTTACTAAGTCCACACTGTACTGTGTACTCAATAAATATACCACACCTGCACCAACACATCCTCACAAGAATAATGTTATTGTTTTTTTTGAATTTCAATTCAAGCTCATGGACCCTTTGTTAAGAACCCCTGATCTAGGGACTGGCTAATACAATGAACCCAGAGGTTCATGGCAATAGTCTGATGATATTATCTCATAATCTGAAACAAATGTTCCATAACGGTGTAATGTATTGATGAAAGGGTGTTCTATGAGAATTCCACACATGCATGATTGTTTTGTAAGTTCACATCTGTAATAAAAATATATATTTTAAAAAATATGCCTCTTAGGATCACTGAGATCCAGTAATTTCAGGAGTATTGGAAATTTGCACAATATTAAGTCATTCCATCCTGGAGTAGGGTAAGTCTCCTCATTTGTTTGGAAAATCTACATTTCATTAGCATTTTAAAACCTAATATGTTTTTAGATAAGTAATTTCCTAGATAACACATAATATTAGTCTTATTTGAATAGCATCATGATTTGATAATATTTTCTAATTGGTTATTGCTGGCATAGAGAAATGCTATGGATATTTGTAGATTTACCCTGTATCCATCAACCTTATTGAATGCTCATTTTAATTCTAATACTTTCTTGTTTTTTCTGTTGATTTTTCTAGCTAGATGATGATACTATATATGGGTAATGGCCCTTTATCTCTTCCCTTTCAATGGTTAGACCTATCATTCTTTTTTGGTTCTTTCTTTACAGCATAATGATGATAGGGGATATCCTTTTCTACCCACTGAGAGCACCTAACTGGGGATTCAGTTCGAGCCTAAAAACATCCACTCTCTTATTCATCAGGGAGAGTCTTCTACCCACATGCAGTTCTCTCTGAGACATGAAGTGCTGGGTGGCTTTTGTTCGGGACCTGTCCTTTGTTCTCCACCATCAATCATAACAAGGCTCTCCTTATTTTAACCTCACCAGTCCTACTCTTAATTCCCACTGGAATTAGAACCTCATGAATCCACATGCACCTACATCCTAGGCAGTCTTGCATGGTGGGTAAAGACCACCCGCTTTGTACACCCACTGCCTGGATTCAAGTTTTTGCCTCTCTGTCACTTGTTTTTTAGTCTTAGTCCAGTTACCTAATCCTTTCTACTTAAAGTTTCTCACATGGAAAATAGAGATAATTATTGTATTCACCCCATCTATGCATTATAAGGATTAAATAACTCAACATGTAGACCATAAATTATTGGGCATAGTAATTGCTTAATAAGTGCTAGCTATTAGCATTTCATTCAATGTTTAAACTCACCAAGGGGCCTCATTATTTTTGTGTGAAGGGGGAAAGGTTAAATTAACATTTAAATTACTTGCAAGGTCCTATATGTCATAGTTCTTGCTTAATACTAATTTAATCTCTAACCATTGTTTATACTACAAGCATAATGAATTTCTTTTAATTTTATGCATCTTTCTTCCCTCTCTGTCGTGCGCTGTCACTCTGGTTCTTGCTCTCACTCCCTCTCTATTTGCTCCTTCCTCTGGCAAATGGATTTTAGGCATTCCATTTCTTTGTCTTCGGATGGAACACCCTCCCCTCTCTTCACATATCTAATATATGCCCTTCCAGATGATCTTAGCTTTTCATCCACTATAATGACTCTTCCACTGGACTATGGAAACTATTGCTTTAAGTCATTCCAACAAGATTTTCCTTTCCATTTCTTATGATATTAGAATCTTCTCCTCTGATACTAGGCATGGGCAATGCTCCTCGGAAGAGTAATGTCTTTAACTGGAGAGAATAGGTTCAGCAGAGTCCATTAGAGTCCTTCCCTGGGACTGATATCAGGTCATTTCTTTCTATTGAAGTCTTTCAATGAGAAGATACAGTCCAGGGTTATCAGTGGCCATGGTCACCTGGTTATGAAAAAAGCATCTCTATAGAACACAGCTGAGCTCCAAGCGGAGGCAAGAAAAGACAAGAGGGGCTTCCACAGACTGTGAGTACTTGATCCCAGTCCCAGAAACCCTCGTTTGATCTTTCCCATGTCTTGAACTAGCAATTTTCCTTTATGCTTATGTTAATTAATGGATCTTTATGGTTTGCAATGGTGAGTTTGGACTAAGATACCTGATCTGTCATCTTTATGTCCCTAAGAGTGTGGTGAGCAAGCCAGAGGCGTCAGCAACACTTGACAGCTTATTAGAAATCCAAAGTCGCTGGCCTACAGACTCTCCATCTCTGAGTGGGGTCTAGGATTCTAACAGGTACTTCAGGGGGCTTTTCTGCATGTTAAAGTTTGAAAACTCATAGAGGTTACAGGCACCACAGGGACAGAGACTTTGCACATCTTAGAGTCATATACTCACCATCCAGAATGTGCCTAGCACACAAATTAATATGGTGGATATGAGGCAAGGTACAAATAGGCAGAGGCTGACAAAGCTCTTGCATGGATAGGAGAATTAAGAGTAAACAGGGTGGTTGGGGGAAATAGAGCTGGGGAAGGAAGGCCTAGAGCTGAAGCATTTAGACTGGAGAAGTGGGAAATGAAGCTGGATGAGGACAAGATGTCTAGGCAAGTTAATGGGCTTGGGGACCCATGGGTGTGGCACCCAGCCCATTCTCTTGCCCCTTGTGATACATTTTTCCTCATTAAAATGTGAACAGACAATGGAAACCTAACCCCACTCCAGCAAAGACCCCTTGTAGTGCGAGCACTGAGATCATCTGTTGCTATTACTCTGGTTGGCCCCCAACATGTACACAGGAGAAAAAATACCACACATCAATTCCCAAATAAACAAGGTCTCAAGTTGGTGTGCTGAAGCAAAAATTTGGGTCAGATAGGGACTGGGGTGTGATTTGAAAAATTTACTTGGAATCAGGGGTACATAGTATAGAAGTGATGGAGGAGCCCCACCCAAACAAGTCATCCCCACACAAGAGCAGATCACAGACACAAATCATAGACCCACAGAGGGCAGAAGGAGGATTCTTGAACACACTGACCTATTATCAACTCTACTTTTTGTTTATTTCTTATTTTTCCTTTGGGATGTCAGCATGATGAAGGAAGAGATTTTGCTGTTCATTCAATATTTCAAGAACAGTGCCTGAATTTAGAAGACACACAAATACACTGAATGAATGAATGAAACAAACATGGCATAGAGAGGGCGCTTGAAGCAGAAGATGGGAGTCAAATCCTTAAGTGATATCTGAACCAATAATTTTTTTTCCCCCCCCCCAGGGAACATGCAGTCTTGGACAAGTGGTGGAAGGGAGTGGCTAAGGTGCTGAACCAGCAAAGAAACACAATTTCATTTTAACCATCCAAGACCTAAATTGGGGCCTGCTTCTAAACAATTTTGTTCTCCTTCCCCCGTATCGACTCCCCTCTATATATATGCTTCTCCCCACTATGACATCTATTCCCCCCAGTGCCTGTGGAGAGCTGATGCTCTCATTGCCTTTATCCCCTGGTAACATGAAACCTCCAATCTAGGTTCTCTAAGGCCTCTTACTCAGATCTGCCTTCTTTTGGCACAGCTCCATATCCCTAAATTAGCAACCTACCATCACCTATAGAAATATGTTCATTCCCATGATGTCCTGCCCTCAGAATTCAGGAATATGCTTCATAGCCAAGGACACTGGAAAGGCATAAACGCACAGTACAGTTTAAGATGCATGCCCACCTCATAAGAAATTAACATCTAACCGATGATTTAGGTAAGGCCTTCTGCTTCCAGGGTTTTTTTAAAAAGAAATTACACTTAAGAGAGCAACAATTCAACCCAAAATGAATGCCTCATCAAAGGAATTTCAATCCCAGTGACAGGCTGCTGAATCACATGTTCTGGTGAAGAATTGGAGAATGAGGGAGACAGGTGGTACCCTACAAATACACATGAACATTGTCAGTCCTTGACCATAGCCCCTGAAAAACATGATTTTGCTTTACTGAAATCATGATTAGAACTACACAGTCCCAGGAAAAAGTGGAAGTAACTAACTTCTGTTCGTGTTTTCCCTCCTCCAATCACCAAGCATTGATCCACATAATGTTTAAATGAACATTAGCATTTACCTTTCCATTCTGGGTAATTCGGGCATAAACAAAGAAAGAAACATGAAATAAACACAAATCCAAGCATTACATTGGAACTGAAGCATGACATTCTAATTTTCAGTAGCTCTACATCTTTTAATAATTTCTAGTAGGCACACGCCATTGCCTCTGAAGTTTGGTTTCATTACACATTCTTATTGATGATATTGTCTGATTAAATGTGCAACTCTGTATTTCTCTCTTTGGAAGTTACTTCTTCTCTGTGCCTTCCTCCAGTCTCAGATTTTCCCATGTCCCATAGTGCTTGACTGAAAGAGTATAAAGAAGATGGATGGATGAATGGAGATGAGGCCATATTGAAGCCCAGGTCTGTCAATGCCTTGTGAATAAAGCATGAACACATTGTCTGGTGAATTAGTGCCAGTTTTCACTCATGACTGTAAACTTCATTGAAGATTGGAGTGTCATGATTACAGATTATTTGAATTTAGTCATGAAAAGACTTTTTTTCCATGGTCTCCTTTCTTTTGATAACAAACAGGACTTTATATGCCCAAATACTGGCCTATTAGATGACCTAATGGGAAATATATTCTTCTCTGTTCCCTTTTGTCTTGAAAACATAAAATCATTTAATTAATATGGCACTTATTAAATGCCAGCTACACTCCAGATAAAATCCAAGGCACTGAATGCTCAAAGATAAACAAAATCTTCACACCTTCCTTAAGGAATTCACAGGGAAATGAAGAAGATACAAGTACAAATTAAAATTTGCAAAAAAGTGTGACAGGACTTCCAGTTTGTGTACAATAGCATAGACCCATTTCTCCATGTTCCTTTCTGTTAAGTACAACTATGAATCCTAGAAATAATGCAAGAGGCAACTGAAGCAGAGCTCTGAAAAGTGGAAGAGGAAGTTGAACTGGTTTGGGACCCCAGGACACAACAGGATGTCTAATACCCTCCCACTGAATAAAAAAAAGTAACTCAGATCCTGTTTCCCAACCAGCAAGCAACTTACAGAAGACAGTCCAGGTGATCCCCTGGGCAGAACACTAGCTATCTGACAGCAGGAGGCAGCCCAGGGAATTCCCTGGATAAAACACTAGTTCATCTGACAGCATCATGAAAGAGGAATCAATTAGGAGCCCCACCAACTATAAGTGGTCAGGGAAGACACCTTACTTCCCACCAAGCCTGAGACTCCCCTCCCCAGTCAAGAGATGCCAAAGCTGACAGAAAGAGGGACCCAGTCCCAACAAGCAACTGTCCTGGAAATCCCTTTTCCTCTATGCACCTGAGACCCCTCCTTCTCCAGGAGACTCAGGGCAGATGGGCAGAATCAGCAAGAAGAATAACACTAAGTTGACACATTCTCTTCCAGAAAATGCAAGAGGTCAGAGTACTTCCCAATTCATTTTATGAGGTCACTATAATCTTGATACCAAAATCCAAAAACTACAATACAAAAATGAAAACTATAAGCCAGTATCTCTCATAGATTAAGATGAAGAAGTACTTTAAAAATATTAGCAAATTAATCTATTAATATATTTATAAAATTATACTCCATGATTTATTCCAGATATGCAAGGTTCATTTAACATTTGAAAATCAATTAATCATATCCAATATAACAAATATAAATATACAAGAGATTGAAATAAAATGATTAAAAAGGATATATCAAGCAAACTATCATCAAAAGAAATCTGTAGTGACTATATTACAGACAAAGAAGAATTTAGGATTATTTCAAGGGAGAAACAGGGATGTTACATGATGATAAAGGGCTAAATTCTTCAAGAATATATAATAATTGTAAATGTGTACACATGCTACTTAAGGAAAGCTTCAAAATATTTGAAGCAGAAATTGATGGGACTAAGGAAAAAATAGAAAAATTCACAATTATTTTTGGAGACATCAACAGTCTTCTCTAAGCAATTTATACAACAAATAGATTTAAAAATCATTGAGGACGTTTAATATTTGAACAACACTATGAAATCACATGATCTAATTGACATTTATAGAATACTTTATCCAATAACAGCAGAATACATATTCTTTTCAAGTATAAATGGAACATTCACCGTGATAGATTATATCTTTAGTCATAAATCAAAGTTTAATAAATTCAAAAGGATTGATATTATACAAGTATGTTCCTGGAGCAAGACTATGTTCTTATCTCATTCCTTGCTTAATGGGTAGTGAGTTTCTGCTTTGGATGATGAAAAAGTTTGGTAACTATAGAAGGCTTAATTATGTACCCCCAAAGCATGTTCTTAATCTTAATCCATTCCTATGGGGGAGAACCCATTGTAAATAGGACTTTATGAAGATGCTATTTTTAGTTAAGGTGTAGCCAGCTGAATCAGGATGGGTCTTGATTCTATTACTCCTTAGAAAATGTCAGAGGAGAAAAGAAAATGTGGAGGAACAAGAAACTGGAAGTCAACCAGAAGAGAAAGGACAGGGCATCATCGTGTGATAGGAAAGTCGAAGGACAAAGAAACCCCAAAGATTGCCAGATGGACAGACTTCCACTTACCCCAGAAGGAAGCAAGCCATGTAGTCTCTGAAGCTATAAGCAATAAATTGTTATTGTTGAGTTAACTCATTGTATGGTTTTTGTCTTAGCAGCCAGTTAATAAAGACAGTGTGGAGTACTGGAAAGTGTGGGGCTGCTGTTACAAATAACTAATAATGTGGAAATAGCTATGGCATTGGGAAATGAGTAGAGGCTGGAAGCACTATGTGGTGCTTAATAGTAAAAGCCTAGATTGCATTGAAGAGACTGGTGTTTTAGTTTGCAAAAGGCTGCCAAGACAATATACCAGAAATGGGTTGACTTGTACAATTGAGATTTATTAACTTAAAAGCTTACAGTTCTGAGGCTGTGAAAGTGCCCAAATCATGGCATCATCAGGGGATGCTTTCTCCCAGAGCAGCAGCTGTGGGTGATCAGGCACAAGGTAGCATCTGTCAGTGTCTGCTTTCTCTGGGACTGGTTGCTTTCACCTTCAGGCTTCCTCTGTTCCGGATTCCATTGACTTCAGCTTCCTGCTCTCTGCTCTTGTGAATTTCTGTCTCTGTGGCCTCCTTTCTTCATATTATTCCAGTTTATAAGGTCCTTCAGTGAGAGGATCAAGACCTACCCTGGGTCATGCCCTATTGAAGTGATCTAATCAAAAGGAAGGATCTTTAACTGAATCTAATCAAAAGGTCCCATCTACAATAGGTTCATACATGCACAAGAATGGATTAGTTTAAGAACACAATTTTGGGGGGCCCACAAAAGACTCAAACTACCACAACTCTCGATGAAAATATGGACATGAAAAGTACCTCCAATGAGGACCTAGAGGGAAATGATGAATGTGTTATTGGAAAGAGGAGGAAAGGGGATTCTTGTTATAAAATAGAAGAACTGTGTCTTGATGTTGAATTAAAAGTGGAACTTGTAAACAATTAACTTGGATTTTGGCTGAGGAGATTTCCAAGCTAAAAGTAGAAGATGCAGCCTGGTTTCTCCTTGTACCTGATAGTAAAATGTAAGAGGAAAGGGATGATCTGAGAATTAAATTCTTGAGCACAAAGGAACCAGAAACTGATGATTTGGAAAATTCTGAGCTTATCCAGATAGCATGCTCTGAGATGGCCCAGAAGCAGCTCTATAAGGACCTCCAAGCACTGTGCGAGAGTTTAACTGAATAACACTTTGTTGATGGAGGATGTGGCTGAACGTGGATCCAGTCAGCCATTTCAGTGGAAGTCAGGGTGGTAAATGCAGTTCTCCATGTGCCTAGCCCTTTTATCTGACTGTTTGATATCCCTTGAACTACATGCAATGCCAGCAAGCACTACCAGCAAGGTCTGAAAGGGACAGAGAAGGGATGGATTGAAGGAAGAATGACTTCAAGGGCAGAACCATGGAAACTGAGGTCTGGAATATCCTCAGGTCAAGGAAGCAGGCCCATGCATAGAAGTCCTGCCCTTGCACTTGAAACCCCAAAGATTGCCAGGCAGCCCAAATGCTATTGTTCCCAGGAAGAAAAAAGTCTATTAGCCTCTGAAACCATAAGCCAATATATTCCCTGTATTAAGTCAACTTATTGTATGGTATTTGTATTAGCAGCTGGAAAACAAAGAAAGACAGTAATGATCATGGTAATGGTGGCATGATTTGTAAATGTAATTAATAGCACTGGATAATACACTTAAAACCATTAAAATGGAAAAAATACACATTTCCACAATAAAGAAAGAAGAAAAAAGCATAAGTGAAGTTAACATTATACACATCCTACAAACTATACAAAGATAATGATAAAATATTAAAAGCAACTTTATGACAATAAATTTGATGACATAGCTGAAATTAGCATATCTCTGGAAAGCTACAAACTATTCAAACTCACTCAAGAAGAATTACACATAATGAGCAATGCTGTATCTATGCAAGACATTGAATTATTTCTCAATCTTTATGCAAAGAAAACTCCATGTATGTATGAATTTGCTAATAAAATCAACCTAACATTTAAGGAGAATTTATGTACCAATTTATAATGTATGATATATATATATTACATATTTCTATAAGCACTTATATATATTTATAAACATCTCCAGAAAAATAGATAATAGGAGGAAAGATATCTCAATTCATTTTATGAGGCTACCATAGCAATGGTACCAATATAAAACAAAGATGAGTACAAGAACTGAAAAGTATTAGTTATACTCACTATAATGTTCTATAATCAACACTATTGATTTATAAATGTGATTGTTGCTGAAAGACATAGTCTAGAGAGGTTACTATTAATTGAAAGACAGCTAGAGGATAATCTAGGGACTGTATGACATACTGATTTTGGTGGTAGATGAGGATTGTGGTTAATAACATAAATTCAAGAATGTTCCTCTGTTACAAGGTATGAAGAATATGGTTATATAGGGGAAAAAGACAACTAATGTAACTTACAGTGTATAGTTAATAGTAATATTGTAATATTTTTGTAACAAAGGCAAAGAAGGTACTGTATCAATGCTAAAGGTAAAAATAAGAATATGGAATTTAATTTTAGGAGATATGAATATGACAAAGCATTTTTTCTCCATTTTCTTTATCAATAACAAAAGGCCTTATCATTGGTCCACTGAGAATTAACAGGTGGGGACGGTAAGGCAACCAGTCAGGACAGCAGATAGGTGAGATCCCTCCAATATGGTGAAGGGGTATCAATATGGTGAAGGAGGGATCAATATGGCTATTTCATAACCAATATGAAATAGGCAATTTGAGTAGCCCTATAGCAATTAAAGAAATTGAATTCATAAACTAAAAGCTCCAGAAAAAGAAATCTCCAAGCACAGAAAGTTTCACTGGAAAATTCCACCAAACCATTAAAGGACAATTAACATGAATTTCACACAATCTTTTCCACAAAATACAAGATGACAGAGCACTTCCCAAATAATTTTATTTTTTTCCTATTTTTAAATGTACTTTTTTACTTTATTTTTAAAAGAAACTCAGATTACATAAATGTTACCCAATTCATTTTATATGGCCAATATTATCTGAATTCCAAAGTCCAAAAAAATACAATACAAAAAAGGTAACTACAAACCAATGACTCTCATGAACTTAGACAAAAAAAATATTCAATAAAATATTAGCAACTGAATCCATCAACGTGTAAAAAGAATTATGCTCCACGATCACGTGGGAATTAGTTTAGGTATGTAAGGCTGGTTCAACATTCAAAAATCAATCATTATAACCATATCAACAAGCTAAAGATGAAAAGCCACATCATCATATTAACTGACACAGAAAAAGCACCTGATAAAACATTACTCCCATTCATGATAAAAGCTCTCACCAAGTTAGGAATAGATGGAGTTTACCTCAACTTGATAAAGAACAACTACAGAAAAATCTACAGTTATCATCATACTTAATGGTGAAACAGTGAATGTTTATCCCCTAAGATCAGGAACAAGGCAAGAATGTCTGCTCTCACCACTCTTATTCAACATTGCACTAGAGATGTTAGCCAATTAAATAAAGCAAGAAAAATAAATAAAGGCATACAGATAAGAAAGGAAGAAATAAAACTGCCCCTTTATGCAGGTGACATGATGGTCTATATGGAAAATCCCAAGAAATCTAAAAAAAATATTTTAAAATCTTCTAACACTACAAAGTGAGAAAGTTAGTTCATTAAGATCAGAGAATACATGATTAATACAAAATAATCTATCTCATTTATGCATAATAACAGTGACCAACCAATAACCAAAATGAAAAACACAATACCATTTGCAATTGCACCAAGAAAAGTGAACCACTTAAGTATACAGTTAACAAGCCTTTAAGGAAAAAAATTTTTTTTAATTAATTGATGAAAGAAATCAAAGGAGACCTAAATAAATGGATGGACAAATCATGTTTATGGATTGGAAGACTCAATATTGTAAAGGTGTCAATTTTCTCCAAACTGATCTTTAGATTTAATGGGTTCCATACCAAAATCAAAGAAAAAAGGATAGCAAATGAGAGCACTTTTCTGTAAGGAAACTTGTGTTCTATTTTACATTGTATACCATTTAGTAAGTCAAATAACTTCAACAGCTTCATTTCCTTCATATACAAAGTGAAGAGAAGTGTATCTGCCCTAATGATGTTAACATCCACTGAGCTGAACTAGGAATGTGTGGGTACACAGGGAGAGAGCCATGTGCTACATGTGGGAAACCTCTCCAAGGCTGAGGAAGGCAGATGTGTAAGAGAACAGCAGGTACTGCTGGTAGCCACAAGGACATGAAAGAACAGAGTAGGGGATAAAGGGAAGGAGGAGGGGTTGAGGGATAACTTTAGAATTAAGGAAAAAGTGGGGTCTGGGGTGGAGATGCAAGCTCATAGTTAGGAAGCTCCAGAGAAAGCTTCCTCAGTGTGAGAGATCCTCTTTATAAATGAGGCAGCCCTTGGAGATATCTACAGAAGACAAGAAGAGAAACAGTGTCAATATTAGCTATGCACACATGTATTTGCCATTTCTCCAAAAGACTCAAAGAATGGAGAAGAAAGTGAAATAACTGAACACCTGGATCTGTTCTGGGGACAATAGAGAAGATTTCATGAGGAGGTGGAGGAGTGTAAGTCAATAGTCTTCAGTTTCAGGTGACAAAGACCCTACTCAAACTAGCATAAATGAAAAGAACAATTAGTGTCCCATGTAACTGTAGAGGCTAGGGGCACAGCTGTTCTCAAAACCTCTTGGGAGTAGAATTGATATCATCATTCTCTCTCCATCTCCCTCCACCATTCATCTTGACGCTGCCTCTCTCTGCTCTAACACTTTGATGCTGGCCTCTGTATATCCTACTAGCAGCAGGATTTCTCCATGTAGTGTGCATGGGGGTGGGTACTGGAGAGCAGTCAGCAGGCTTACATCATCTCACATCAAAGACCCATGGCACATGTACAAATTTCAGGAAACAAATCTGATTGCCCCAGCTGAGAGCACATGTCCATTCCTGGACCAAACTCTGCAGTTAGAGAGATGAAGTACTAAGTTGGAGGTTAGCCTAGCCTCACCCTAATTTCACCAGTGGGATCCTTATGTTGGAAGATCTATCAGAACCACATGAAGTAGAGGAGATACAATTTCCCAGAGTATTCCATTTTTCACTGAAAAGAAGGGATAAAGACTGCTGGATGGAAAAAAAAAAAAAAAGTCCACTCTACAATCTCTCACTTACAAATACAGTGTACTAAGCAAATAGAAAATTACTGCACAGTTATATGCACTCAGGATGTGACTGAGACAGCGCTTTTCCTGTGAATTTTAATGATGATTGCTCATTTCCTCTCAAAACACACTCTTGGATACCAAGAAACAGCACACATGAGTCCTGGCTCTCCTCCAATCTTTTCTCTTCTTTCTTTGCTTATCCCTTACAGGTTGGTATTCCTGGACTTCTGGTCTACACCCTCTTCCTGGATAATCCCAGTTACTCCTGTGGTTTCAGTTACACCTCTACAACATAGATT
>JAQZBX010071722.1:0-15190 GCA_029593785.1 Cabassous unicinctus | reverse complement strand
AACAAGTTGATTCCTTAGCAGAAGTAGCTATACAGAACAGAAGAGGACTAGATTTGCTATTTCTAAAGCAGGGGGGCTTATGTGCCGCCCTCGGGGAAACCTGTTGTTTTTATGCAAACCATTCGGGAATTATTAAACAATCCATGCAAGAACTGCAAAAGAGACTCAAAGAAAGAGAACTAGAAGAACAATCCCCTGATTCTTGGTTTCAAAACCTTTTCAATTGGTCTCCATGGTTAACTACCTTAATTTCGGCTTTAGCAGGCCCTCTCATATTATTACTTTTGGGCCTCACTTGTGGTCCTATCATTATCAATAGACTTGTAACTTTTGTCAAGGACCAAGTCCAATCTGTCAAACTAATGGTATTAGCCCAGTCCTACCAACGCTTGCTAATGAATAGAGACCACTACAATGAGTCAATGATTTGACCCACTAACTAAAGAAGTGGGGAATGTTGTACTCTAGCTCCAAATTAGCCTACCCAAAGTAACTTGGAGAAGAAAACTTTCTATTGTTCCCTGAGTGTCCTATCTGGGAAGCACATAACCTGCCCTCCCTTGAGCGACCTTGCAAAAACATCTCAACTGTGTCCCAAGTTATCAGAACCTTGCATACCAAAGTTGTGCAAATGCTAGCTAACCGCCACAATCCACTTCTGTACATCCTGCTTGCTTGCAAACTGCGACAGCAACCCCCTATAAAAGGGAGCCATTTTAGAACCTCGGGGCTGCAGTTCTCTCCTGCGTGAGGTGTGCTGCAGACGCCCGCGGGCTTAGCTCAATAAAAGTAACTAAAGTCTTAAAGTCTGAGTATGGTCGATCTCCTGGGTTACAACACATGCAATTGCAGGTAAAATATTGAGTAATCACTTCCCAGCAAGTAGATGCAATCATGATGTCCCAAACCTTTATCTCAGGGTTCATATGCTCCCTTTGCACATGTGCGTCAACCGTCAACACTGCAGCCACTGACCCATGCCAAAATTCCATTTGGGAAGTCACTCTTGGTGTGAGGTAGATGTCAGATACCTAAAAGGAATTAAATGCATCTCAGAATAAGAAGTAAGAAATACTATCTGGATAAAATAACTGACTATAGAGGCAGGAAAAATATTTTCTGTGGGAACCAGTCACAGAGCACCACCCTCGTCTATCTGCTTCAGGGCAACCTAACATCTATCTTCAGTTTTCCCTATCATGGCTTTGCCTGGAGTCTTTTCGTCTCTTGTTCCCGACTAAACTTATTGAAATTCACAAAAGTGACTCAAGCTACATGCATTTGAAGAGCATGTTAATGTTTATTAGTTCCCAACTACGAGTGAACATATTTTGAATCTGAGGGATTATTTGAATGTATAGCCTTTGTGAGCATCAGAAATAATACTTTAGTCTCTAGGAGCATTATGAGCTTGATGGAATCTGAAATAATGCATCTATAAACACTTTGGTGATGGGCTGTGGACAACACTCCTCCAGAGATCTGGACACTGCCCCTTTGAAATGCAGCGAGGTCCCTATGGTTTAGGGCGAGCTTGAGCACATTTCTGGGAGGTGGCGGTGGCGCCGTATTCGAGGCATGTGGAGCAACGTGAACCGTGATACCCAGAATGCTCTGCGCTGAGCGGCGGGGTTGCCGATCCAATGAAGGAGCAGGAGAGAAGTGGTTCTGTGTTTGGCGCGAATTTAGGGGCGGAACTTCCGGTCTCACTTTGTGGCCGTCGTTTTGCTGTTCTGCGATCTAGTCACCTGAGGAAACTCCAGAGAGCCAGGTCGCGCCTGAGGCAACGAGAGACCGAAGGCGCGAGGGGAGGCATTTTTCCTACTACACAGAGGTGAGTCTGAGGCTCGGCAGGGATGACCCGAGCCAAGGAAGGGCGGGAAAGGTGATGCCCGAGGCTCCACTCTGGTCGCCTGCCTCTCCCGGCCTCTCCCGCCCACAAGCTCCGATAACGGTGCCTGCACTGATGGACCCAGGGCAAGTGGGTGTGACGTCCCTTGGGCCCTCACCTTCCCCAGACCCCCACTTCCGAATCCTAACGCCCCGAATTAGGGATGTTTAGGTCACTGCAGCTTAGACCAGTGTCCAGCCCGGGGCTAGTGCTCATGGGTGGTGTCCCCATTTCTGAAAACCAGTGTGATGAGGCGTGGGAGAGTGTTACAGGCAGTCACCAACAAGTGTAAAGGCCTGGAGGGGCAATTGAGTTGGGGACATTCAGAAAACTGGGGGTCCATGTGGTATAGAGAGGAGACATGCCAGCAATGGCAGGCTGAGGAGTTGTACTTTCATTCCGACAGCACTCGAAGCCATGGAGGGTTGCAAACAGAAAAAGACTTAATAAGAGGTCTGAGTTCATATTTTAAAAGTTACCCCAAAGCTCATCAGAGGAAGTACAGACAGGAAGGGGATGATGAGGACTGTAAGGTACAGGGAGGTTGATTTCTTTGTCCAAGGCCACAGAGCTGTTAAGAGGCAGTACTGGGGTGTGGATGTGGCTCAAGCAATTGGGCGCCCACCTCCCACATGGGAGGTCCCAGTTGGGTTCCCAGTGCCTCCTAAATAAAACAACAGACACTGCAATCAGCAGACGTCACAACCAGCAGGGAGCGGAAGTGGCTCAAGCAGTTGGGCACTCGCCTCCCACATGGGAGGTCCTGGGTTTGGCTCCTCGTGCCTCCTAAAGAAGATGAGCAGACAGCCAGCAGACAGACAAGGGAGCTTTCTGAGGGGATGTGGGATAAAAATAATAAACAAAAAAAGGCAGAACTGAAAACTGAGGTACAGGGGTTATACAGTCAATACAAGGTCACCTGGTTCCAGAGCTGAGCCTTTCATGGCCTCCCTCTTCCCACAGGTTCCCATGGCCACAGAAATGCTTATGAACCCTACAAAGGTGAGTGGAGAGCATCCCAGACCCTCACCGACCCCTACCCCCACCACATGGTCTCCAGGATTGTGGTGTCTTAGAACTCTTAGCCTGCCATTCAGGAACACTTAGGCCTCAGGACCCTGAAGAAACCCAAGACCAGGGTCTTAAGTATAGGCCAAGAGTTATATGGAATGGTTCTTTTGTCTGGCTGCCAGTGGAATGAGGTGTGGAAAATTATCCCAGACACAGGTACCAACATGTCCAAATGCTTGAAAGTGAGAATAAGCTGGGAATGTTCAGGGAACTGAAGGTAACCTTTCATTTTGGTGGGAACAGTGAGCAGGAGAGTAGGGATCAGACAGAATGGCAGTATGAGAAGTTGGACATTTTTCTGGACGAGTTGAGAGCAATGAGGGGATGTGACCCAGGTCTTAACAAGCTCCCTCTGACTGCAGAGTGGAGAACAGACTGGGGTGAGAGTAGTGGCAGGAAGACCAGCGATGAGGCTGCTGGAATAGTCCAGGTGACTATTGGTGGTGGCTGACTAGTGTGGATTTTTTTTTCAGTAGGGCTGACTGAATTTTCTGATGTTAAAGGTGAGAGAGAAAAATGTAGGAGTCAGGGATTACCCCCAAGGCTTTGATCTTAGCAGCTGTAAGAATGGAAGATAGACAGAAGGAAGGAGGAGTTGGCAGTAGGAATAATTTTCAGTGAGGATACCGGTATTTTGTTTTGACCCTGTTAAGAGTCTGAGGTGTTTCAGAGAGCACTAAATGAAGGCATCAAGTGGGTAATTGTTCTGGAACTGTGGGAAAGGGTTTAGGATAGAGACATCCAAAAGGTCGTTGGCCAGTTTTGTGGATTGAAGTCGAGCTGTGGTAAGGTTATTAGCAGGCCAGGAAGGGAAGAATTGGTGCTGATGACCAGATCTCTTCTTTGGGCACCTGGTTGGGATGGTGGACATCACAAATACAATTGAAAGAGAAAAATATCCATGAATGGAGGGATGGGGTAAGGATGGTCTGGCAGGTAGCTAAGGCTTCCAAGGGAAGAGCGGATATGAGAAAGATGCACAGGCAAAGGAGAAATTGAGGGAAGATGGTGCTGAGGTCGGAGTTGGTTCTTATTCACTGCTTTATAGATTCACCAGGATTTTGTGGTGACCCTTGGTAGGACCTGGGGTGTTTCAGTCAGGCTAGTGAAGTAGTTCTGGACAAATATGTTCAGCTGGGTATGTGACGGGGTGGGATGCTAGGTCTGGGCTTTGAATGAGGATTTGGTGGCAAGTGGAAGGTTGTAACTGATAAGAGGATAGCAAATGCAACACTAAAGTGCAAGAGGGCCAGGTACATTTGAAGTACACATGTGGTTCTGGGTGACTGAGATTGAAGCAAGGAAGAGGACCAGACAGGGAGGCTTTCATAGCAGGATTTGGGGCTACCCTTGGCAGTGAGAGCCATCAGAGGTCTGGGTAGTACTGGATCCTGTTTGAATTTGCCAAGCAGTCTCTTGATGCCACATGTCACATAACACGAGGGAGCCAGGAAGATATCTATGGTGTAAGGTGGGGAGGTGGTGGTCTCTGTGGGGTCCAGAGATATATGAAAGAGGTACAGCTTAAAGATTGATGTGTGCATGGAGAGGGAGTATGAACTGATATTCCCAGGGTCCTAGTATGAGGGATTTAAGATTGAAGGGTGGGCCCAAGTTTGGTTATATCTGGGAGACACCATCTGGGAGACTTCAGGGGAATTGCCTGGCTGGGAGGGATAGGGCCCTACTTGACAAGCCCAGACCTTAAGTGGCATCTATCTGCCCACCTGTCCATTATTGCTGAGGGCAGGACACATAGAGCAGGCACCAATGACACCAAAGCCTGGTATCTCCTCTGTTGTGGGGCGATCATTTGGGGGTCCTTGGGAGAGAGGCTGTTCATGGTTTCATCCATCTTCATCATGGCAGGGCAGTGTGACCTTTGAGGACGTGGCTGTTTACTTCTCCTTGGAGGAATGGGGTCTCCTTAATGAGGCTCAGAAACTCCTGTACTGTGATGTGATGCTGGAGAACTTTGCACTTATAGCTTCACTGGGTAAGGCCCTAATACCCACTGCAGTGCTAGACTCTGCCTTTCCCCCTTTCCCAAGGACAGCTCTGACTCTCTCATGTCAGGGCTGGGGGCACTACTTCTTTCTCTGGTTCCCTGAGTAGGTACTGTGTTAGGGTTGGGCTGTTTGCACTACCTCTTCTTTCCCTGCTCAGCCCCAATACCCACCACCCCAAAGCCTTGCAGGGAAGGAGTCAGGAGTCTTGGAGTCAGCCTTATGGGCCTCACCTTGCTTGTGCTCTTCCTGGTCATGTGACTGTGTCCAGATCCATGAGACTTCTATGCCCTTCCTCCAGCTGATATTTCCCCATACCTATGCCAGAAGTTGCAGTTACTGACATGGTCACTACTTATGTAGGCCATGGGCTATTCTTGCAAGATCCTTCTCTGAGATTCTTTTTGTAATATTTGGTTTTCTTTTCTCTGATATGTCTTACACTGAATTCCTCTGGGCAGTGCTGGCTACTAGCCTGTCCAAGACTTGCATCATCCAGGTATTGTGTAGCTGCTCAACTGTGGGTTGGGGTGGGGAGGGATATGGGTCCTTCTCAGGGTGAACATTGACTCCAGCCACATAAGATGGGCTTGAAGGGGCCCTGGCCCTACTGGGTGGTAGATGAGAAGACATGACAGCAGGGCTGTGTTCAAATCATACTAAGGACCTGTCCTGTTTCCACTACTGTTTTGAAGCCTATCAGTGGCCACACCTCATGTCTACCTTTCCTTCCCCATTCTTGACACTTTGCCAACTTGTCATTTCTACTCTGACTTCTGGCCCTGGGCTAATCACCAACTCTGGACTCCACGTCTCACCCATTCCTTTCCACTGCTCCCTCTCATGGTGCTCTCCAATATTGGCCCACCATATTGTGTCAGGAGATATGCACATATCCTTTGAACACAAGCTATTCTATTGCAATTGAATTTTCCTGGGCCTAAACGCAACCTTCTGCATAGCACTCAAATGTCTTCAGCAAATAATGTCCTGATGAAAGCCGTTGGCAGAGGAGTGAGTGTAGACCCTGCCTCTCCTCTTTGTGCTGCACCCCATCCTTATATCCTTTGCCTGGTGAGGCTTCCCCTGTAGACTCATATAGACTCATTTGTTAGTGGGTCAGACACACATTTATGATGAGATTGCCCCTTCCTACCAAAGTCAACGTGCATTTCACATGTGTCTCTTTGATTTCAGGTTGTTGCCATGGAGGGGAAGATGAAGAGGCACCTTCTGAGCAGAATGTTTCTGTAGAAGGAATGTCACAGGTCAGGACTCCCAAAGCAGGTCCCTTTCCCCAAAAGTCCCACCCCTATGAGACATTTGCCCCATTTTTGAGAGACATTATGTACTTGGCTGAATACATGGGAGCATATCCTAGCAGAAACAGTACATATATAGGGCATGTGGAAAATGATTCCATTTTAGTACAAACCTTCACCAGAATCTGAAGAGTAGAAAGAAAACCTTCCAAAGGGACATGGATAAGGCCTCGTTTGTGAAGAGCTGCAGATGGGAAGATCGGAAGTACTTCCTGGCCAGTTTGGGCCTTTTCCAATGCCAGGCCACTCACAATGGGAGAAACAAAACTGTGTGAGTACCCATTCACAGTAGGAAAAAAAAAACATTACTTTTGAAGGGAGGAAAGCCTTCAACTGCAAACACATACTTGTTCAGCACCAGAGTCCACTGGAGAAAGTACTTATGGGTATAGTGAATGTGGGAAATGCTTCAGCTGCAAATACAGATGTTCTTCACCAACAAATTCACACTGGAGAAAGGCCTTATGAATGCAGCAAATGTGGAAAATTCTTTACCCACAACTCTAGCTTCATTCGACACCAAAGAGTTCACGCTGGGGCAAGTCCTTGTAAGTGCAGCAAATGTGGGTAATTCTTAGCCAAAGCTCCAGCTTTATTGTACACAAGAGAATTCACACTGGAGAAAGGACTTATGAATACAGTGAATGTGGGAAATCCTTTAGGTAAAGCTTTAGTCTCGTTAATTATGGGAGAGTTAATACAGGAAAAAGGCTTTATGAGTGTAAGGAATATGGAGAATTCTTTGGCTAAAATACCTATCTTATTCAGCACTGAAAATTCATGTCAGAGAAAGCCCTCATGAATGCAGCAAATGTGGAATAGCCTTCTGATTCAGCACTGAAAACTTGTGTGCAGCTAATGGGGAAAATTTTTCGAAGGTCTAACTTTGTTTGGCACCATAAAACCCACAATAAAGGCATTGAGTGCAGTGAACATGGGTAAGCTTATCTTAGCTCATTGGGCACCAGAAAGTTCGCATAAGAGAATTGCCTTAGGCAGGGAAAGTGCATATTTTTCAATATAAAAACACTGAAGGAGGACATTTGTGAGGGACACATCTGCCCCCTAAGTTCCAAGTATGTGGAAAATTTTCAAGAGCTGCATTGAACTTTCTAACCTGCCCAAGGCCCTCGCCAGATTTGTGTCACTGCAAGTTTCTGTGGCAGAAGCCATCTGACCTCTACCACCTGGCAAGTCTACCACCTAATCAAATTTAAGCTGCTGCCAACATGATGTCACTGAACGTGGAGTTGGAAGAGATGCATGGTAGCACATCATTATACTCAATTCCCACCATACTAATAAAGTAATCATAAATAACTCCAAAGAAAATAGATAATGGCAAAATGTAGTAAAATAAGTAGGAAGTGACAGGGTTTGAGTATTTATTACCTTTGTGTTTTTTTTTTTACATCTTTATTGAGGTATAATTGACTTAAAATAAAGTGAATTTAAAATGTACAGTAATATTCTGATATATACTTACACTCTTGAAGTCAAAATATTTCCTCCTTCCCTTTATAATCCATCCTTATTAAGATGAAATTATTATACTTACCTGGCAGGGGAGATACCATGATCACGAAGGTGGTTTTCCCAGGGCGAGGCTTACCCATTGCACTCCGGATGTGCTGACCCCTGCGATTTCCCCAAATGCGGGAAACTTGACTGCATAATTTGTGGTAATGTGGGACTGCATTCATGCTCTCCCCTAAAAAAGAAAGAAAAAAGAAAAAAAAAGATGAAATTATTGATACAAAGATATGGTCTACATTTTGTAATGCATGTTTTCAAATATATACAACAACAGAAAGGTCTGTGTTGTGAAGTTCCATGAACCCTTTCACAGTCTTCCACTATTTCTTATTTCATGGCTGTTCTCATTTCATCTATTCCCTGCGTATTACTGGGTTATTTTATTTATAATCCCTTATATCGTGTCATTTAATGCATAACTTCTTCAGAATACATTTCCAAAATGTAAGGGCTCTTTATCATACAAAATAAGAATATTTTAAGTATCATAAAGTGTCAGTGCTCAGTTTTCTCATTTGTCTCAAAGCATTTTTGCTTTCTTTAAGGAATATACATTGCAATCAGTATCCAAAATGTACCCAAAATGGCTTTTTTAGGCATATCTCAAGTCCATCAACCTATGTGTACCAATTACCTCCTTTTTATTTTTATTATTGTTGAAATTCCTAAGTCATTTGTCCATTAGAATTTGCCACATTCTAGATTTGGCTTATTGCACCTCTCTGATGCTATTTAACATGCTTAGCCTTTCCCCATATTTCCTGCCAACTAGATATTGATTAGATGAGTAATTGGAGTCTGGTCCTGGTGGACAGATGTGTGATGATAAAATACCTGGAGACACATGGAGTATGACAAATGTGTGATGATGACACACCTGGAAACACATGGTGTGACTGTGTTTTGTTAGCACAGTCTGGAAACAAGCATTTCAGGTATCAGATGTGACAGGTGTGTGATACGTGTGTGACACTAACACCTAAGCACAACCTGCGAGTGCCCCATACACACCCTGGGGATCCTGTGTGACCCGTGTTGGGATGCTAAAACCACTCAACACAGCCTGGACACACACATATAACACATCAACAAGATAAAAAAATGTGTGACAGACATGAGATACACACAACTGCATACACAAATATACCAGAGCCCTGTGAGACAGGATGGAGGTACTAACACACCACAGAAAGTATTATGATACCAACACAGAGACTTGTGAGACAGACATATGTGCTAGGCGTGCCCCAAAGCCTGGTGTGTAGACCACATTCACAGTCACACAGTCCCCTTGGATAGACTGTGATGAGGCAGGAACAGCCTGTCTTAGAACAATACTCCCCCCCATCCCTGCAGTTTTGATAATGCAGTGATGGCCAGAACAGGGAGCTGGGGTACACATCTTGGCACAACCTGAACACTCGCCCATATTTGGTAATTGAATGTGAGGACATGTGGTGGGATGAAATCAGCCAAAGCCAGGTAGCAGAAGCCTTTACTTGGAAACACTGTCAGAGAAGGCCCAGGAGCAGGGATCTGACTAGGGCCGGAGCTTTATGGACTTTACAGGAGGAGCCAGCTTGCGTTCAGCCATGCAGGGAATGATTGGTGAAGTGTGGTTCTCAAGAGAGGTAGGGAATATTCTTGTGGATTAGCAGTCATTTTGGGGGTGGTTCATGTTTTATCCAGAGTAGTGGGAATGAGCAGTTAGGGCTAAGGTCACGTGTAAGAGAGTGTGGGGTAGAATAGCTGCAAGCACAAGAACATGTGAGGGCCACATTGGAGATTCTCAGTCCTTCAGAGCCTCTCACAACATCTACAATAGTGATAGTGACAACTGTGACAGTGGAGTATTGAGACATGGAGAGCAGAGTCCACCCTTAAGTGGTATTAGGAGGATGACTGATAGGACCTTGGTGACAAATGTATGTGGCAGTGAGAGCCAGAGGTATATCTGGGGTGACACCAATAGGGGTGCATGGGAAGGGATAAAGGTGTCTATGGGAACAGTGTTCAAGGGAGAGTAGCAAGTTTGGGGGGAAGGTGCTACACACCTATGGGGGAGAGGCTGAAGGATCCTCAGGTAGAGTTGTTGGGTTGTAATTAGTTGGGGCTCAGCAGACAGCCGGGCAAAAGAGGAATCTGGGAGTTCCAGCCCAGATGAAGGAGCATGGGAGTCAGGGTCCTGAGGGCAGGAGGGAGGGTATTTACGTCTTGGGGGCCTTCCAGTAACTACAGGTCTCCTGCTCCTTTCCTACAGCACTCTTTGCTTTAATCGCTGCCAGACCACCCCAGCCTGGGGGGTAATGGGCATGCAAGGGCCACATGGACAGGAGATGCCCTAGTGATACTCTAGGGGTCCTAGGTAAGGGGCAGCCTCGTCTCATCCCCAAGATTTGGCCCATTTGCTGTACAGAGATTGCAACTGCCTCTGTCTCCTGTGCCCCAGCCCCTCTATCCCCTGTGCCACCACAAACCCCTCTATCCTTAGGGTACCACTGAGAGAGAAATAGAGCTTCTCAGAATCCCCTGACCACACACCTTCTGTAGGAAATGAGCTGCAGAGAGGAGCACCGACTGCAGAATCTTGACATCTTAGTTTGGATTCCAGCTGTGCCCCTTTCCTGGGCTGTGACCTTGAGCGAGTTTCTTCTCCTCTGTTGGCCACCAAGGCTAAGCTATAGAGACAGTTAAAAGGTCATTGTTTGCCATGGGTTCAGGAGAAAGTTGGAGGGATGAATGGGTGAATCAAAGGGGATTTTTATAGCTGTGAAACTATTCTCTGTGAGACTGGTAATGGTGGATACATGATATTATGCATTTTTAAAACCCATAGCACTGTACAACACAAAAAGTAAACCTTGTTGTATGCAAATTAAAAATAAAATAGAATAATTATATCCCAAGAAATAATGGAAACTGTGATGAGAACTTAGCAGTATTACAAATGTATGAAATAACCTCACTGAAAGGAATAGAAGAAAAGGTGGTGACTGTGAAAATGAGTTGTATCTGTAAAACTAAAGGCAAAAGTAACTACAAATAAACTATACTCTAGTTCAGGGATTCTTAACAAGAGGTCCATGAGCTTGAATTGAAATTCAAAAAACATTATTTTTGTGGGGACTTGTTGGTGTGGGTGTGATACATTTGTTAAATAATACACAGTATAGTGTGGACTTAGTAAGGGATCCGTGGTTTTCACCTGACTGACAAAGGGGTCCATGGAACAAAAAAAGGTTAATAACCCCTGCTCTAGTTGATAAAGTTGTTTTCCACAGAGGTCAACAATTCTGATCCTGCTATACATGTATAGTGAAATTGAACTGTAAAGTAAACAGATTGTGGATTGTAGAAGCCATGTTTTTCACTGTTGTAGTAGGAATTTACAGATAAGCAAGGGAGGAGACTAGAATAATTCATGCGTTAATGGATTAGAGTTGGAGACATCAGTAAGAACTAATATTTAACAATATAGAAACAGATAGTTACACATAGAAATATTTACACATATATGTATATATATGAGGTAGTATATACACATATTTCTTTGTTCTGTCAGCTCAGATGGCCCAAAATAAACTACAACCCAGTAGCAATGAGCACACTTAATACCATTCTCTAATAAAACTGAACCAGAGCTCTTTGGAGAAATGGCTGATTGTAGGACTGGCATAGAAAATATACTAGATGACTCTGGAGCATCTTGTGCCAAAAAGTAAAGAAGTGCTCAAGAGAACATCACACACGTTCACACACCATATAATGATGGGAGCATGTCAAAGGATCCAACTGAAAGAGCTCCCAATGGCCCAAACTGGAAAAATATTGAGCAACAAAATAAAGTAGTATATAAAATAAATATCCATGAGTACATACTGATATAATTATTGATTGAATAAATTAATAATTGAGGAATATACTCCTGTATAGGAGAATTACAAATAAATTCGGTAAAAAAATAAAAATAAAAATAGATGGATTAGGTAGATACGCTACCCTAAAGGAGGGTGAGCATAACTCCCCACTTCTTAAGTGTGAGTTACACATCATGACTTCCTTTCAAAAAATACAGTATGGAAAGGAGAAAAAAAGAGTAACTCTACAGTGGAGAAACCTGATAAAAAGATGATAAGGTCAACATCAACAATCATAAATCATGTTGATAGTATGTACCTTTGATACAATGTGATGAAAATGGTACTTCTGTACTCTTCCGCACCCAAACTTATAACCTCAGTCTAATCATGAGAAAAACAGTTAACAAATTCCAGTAGAGGAACATCCTCCATGATTAAGGAGTACACATAATAGTACTCCTTAAGACTGCCAAGATCATCAAAAATAGCAAACTGAGAAACTCACAGACAAAAGAAGCTAAGGAGACATGATAACTAAATGAAATATGGTATCCTGGAACAGAAAAAGGAAGTTAGATAAATACTAAGAGGAAAATGTGAATAAACTGTGGGTGTTAGTTAATAATAATACATTAATATTGGTTTGTTAATTTTAACAAATGTGCCTACAAATATAAGATATTAATAATAGGAGAAACCGGCTAGGGGTAGGTAATATGGGAACTCTGTGTTATCTGCTGAATTTCTCAGTAGATCTAAAAGCATTCTAAAATATAAAGTCTATTAATTACCAAAAAAAGAGAGAAACTTCTAAACTCATAAACATACACACAAACACACATTGAGTTCTTACATGACCCAAGCACTCCAGCATTTGCTTTTGAAACATTTTTTCTTTCATTCTCACACTATCCTGATGAAGTGGTAACTATTACTATATCAATAAGGAAACAGGTTCAGAGAAATGAAGTGATTCCTCAAGGTCTTGAAACTGGCAAGTCTTGATTCCTAGAGGATGGACTGAAACCTGGGTGTCTGAATCCAGAGCTGGGGCTTTCGCACTCTTTGAACACAGCTTGTAAAGCCCCTAGCATGGTGCTGGTATGTTACAGTGAGGACCAGTGAGGCTCAGCTGCTGTTGCTGCCGTCATAGTTGGATTTTTTAAATTGTTACTTCCCCATTTCTCTGATGTACTGGAGCACTTACTGTCTGTGCCTTATGGTACCCATGGGCTTGTCCTAACCTTGTGTCATTCTCTAGGGGCTTCCACCATTGAAGGCTTTTCTCTGTGATAATTGCATTATGTCCAAAGGCAGCATCTGCCTTGAAATTGAACATAGCATAGACGTTCTTGGTGATTTGGGCCTTAGGTCTCTGTGCACATTTAACAGTTAACAGCAGGCTCTAATCTCATTCAACAGCCCCAAGGCCAACATGGCTGTCTTTCTTTGACTTTCCAGATGTCATTGACCTTCAAGTATTTGGCCATGACCTTCACCTGGGAGGAGTGGGGGAAGCTGGATCTGGCCCAGAGGACCCTGTATCGGGAGGTAATGCTGGAGACCTGTGGGTTCCTGGTCGCACTGGGTAAGACTTCACTTCTTTTCAATATGGGGAAACTGTAGCCTCCTTCTTCATCCCACCCTCTTGCTCCAGGCCTTGCTGGTCGAGAAGCCCTTTGGAGCTCACCCTTCCTCCTATACACATCTGCTGTGTTCCCATCTCATCTCCACCTTCCTGTCTCCCTGTGTCCAGCAAGGCACCATAAAGGAATGAAATCAGGAACTGAAATCAAGAACTGAAAGGAAATATGATTATGTCCTGGCTCCACATTCTTCACATTCTTTGTACTGGCTTTCTCTTTGTGGATCTGCTTCTGTCACTATCTTTTCAGAACAGTTTTTTTATGCCTCACTGAGGTTGAGGCAGGAAGTGACGTCCCCAGTCCTTTCTCTAGGAAACCCCAAGATTCTTTGTATCTACTTTTCTCGGTGTTTTTTATTTTAAAACATTTCTTATTCTTTCTTCACACAGCCTTCTCTACAGGTGCACCCTTATGCAAAGAAACAGCAACACAAGTCCACACTCCATCTGCCTCTCACTCAAAAACCCTGCACAGACTGGCCTTTGTCTGAGATTCTTGTTTCAGATTCCCACCAGAGGGAAGCTAAATAGCCAGTTGGATTAGTTGGTACCACAACCCAATTAGCAGGGGCTGTAGGTGATGAGCTATTCCCCAAGAAGGCCATGAGTCTGGTGGACCACCTGGCATCTTTCTAAACTATACAACCACAATTAAAGACTTCTTTATTCTCTGATGCCCGCCTATGGGATTATGCCTTGTTTCCTAAGGCCTGGGTCATGATCCTCTGCTATCATTGTTTGGACACCCTGAGAAAGCCGTTCCTTTTCCTCTTCTCTTTTTTGCTTTCTGTTTGTTGTCAGGGAAAAAAACCCTTGGTTTAGTGATGAGTGTTTGATGACTCCCCTAACTTTTGCTTATTTCCCTTTTTAACAGAAGGAGCAGCCTCTGACTCATAGCACAGAGCAGGCCACATGAGCATGCTGGAACTTAATAGCATTGTTTTGATTTCATTGTTGTATTTTTATAGTAGCCTCTTTGTGAAAAGTGAAACTAGTTTTCCCATTTACAAGTGATACAAAGTTCCCTTTTTGAAGACATCAATTTAAGTAAACAAAATGCAGGCAGATATCAGGAAAAGCAGTTTTTTAATAGATGGTCACAGCTAAGGTACCTTGAGCACTGACCCAGAGTCAGGCCCTGTTCTAGACATTCTCCCTGCTCTACTGATTTAATCCTCACAGTGTCCCTGACTCTGAACCCCGTTCTCTCCCCTCAAGGAAGTTGCTGCTCAAAGACAAGAGAGACATTTTTGAGCAAGAGTATTATTATCATTATAGTTATTGTTTTAATTTGCTTGTTTATTGAAGTATAACTTAGATTTAGTAAAATACACAGTCCTAAGTGCACAGCTCAGTGCCTGTTTTATCTGTGTACCCACTCATGTGATTTCCACCGGGTCGTGCTATGGAGCATTCCTAGAGCTCCTCCTGCCCTCTCCCAGTCAGTTCCCTTGAAAGGCACCACTCGACTGACTTCTGTCCCCATAAAATTGGTTTGGCCTGTTCTTGAATGTTAGTGAATGGAATCATAACGTGTGCACTGCTTTTATCCAGAGTGTTTTGCTCAACATCCTGTTTGTGAGATTCATAGCACAAGGATTAATTTCTGTCCTAAGACTGTTGATGCAGATGTCTCTGGTTTGTACAGATTTCCTTTACCTTACTTTTCACATTCACAAGTCATAGCTCCAGAATAGCAGAACACTTAACATTTCCCAAATACGACAGTCAGGCATTTAAGAATCACTTGTTCCTCTATCCTGGGCCTTTGACCAGCTCTCTCAGACATTAAAGATGGGCAGCATTGGTGTGACTTGTTCCATGACCCCCTCTGTATCATCCATGTCTTAAGCTCATTA
>JAQZBX010071721.1:0-15194 GCA_029593785.1 Cabassous unicinctus | reverse complement strand
TATCTCCCCCTTGCTGTGAGGTCCCGCTGCATCAGCCCACCGCGCCGCGCGGGCCGGCCTGCCCTCACAAGGAGGCCCTGGGACGCGAACCCGGGGCCTCCCACATGGCAAACGGGAGCTCCATCGACCGAGCCACACCCGCTTCCCTGTTGTTTTTTTTAAATTCCCATTACTAATATGAAATGAAATTCACAGGTGATGAAATCTACCTTCACACATAATTTCAAGACAATATAACATTCTAACTGTAACATAAAGAAAAAAACCAATTTATATTTATTAAATAGGAATTTTGACATAAAACTGCTCAAGGCCAGGCATACCATAAGACAGAGGAAGTTGTCGCCACTGGCCCCTGTGCCTAGCCAGCGTCGTGGCTGGAAAGGAAAACAGCCTTATACAGGCCTGTTGAATTGACACTCAGAGGCCACAAGTTTCTTGCCTGTTGTGTTAACACTCAGAGGCCACAAGTTTCTTGCTGTCAGTGATTTGACATTCTGCGATGGGGACCAACTCCTGGAGAGTACTGAGCAAAGCCACGGGTAATCTTCTCTCAGCGTTCATGCTGAGATTGCCTTCCTGGAATATTCCACGTTAAAGCCATCAGCCACCCCCAAAGTCGTGACAACCCAGCCCCTCCCCCCGGGAAGAGCTGGCACTCCCCGCTGAGAGCCGCTGCCCCAAAGCACCCCCCGCCAGTGGCAGTCATGGCCACCCAGAGCCTGCTGCCTTGGCGTGGCTTTAGAGAACGGCATGTGGGTGCCGAGAGGACGGTGTTGAAAAGCCCGGTGTTCCCGTTGAGCCCGCAGCAGAATGCACCCGTGGAAACAGATGGCAGCGGCCAGCAGCTGGCCCGGCTTCCGAGGTGCATGCGGGAGAGCGCGTCACCCATCCGTCACCCTCCATCCATCATCCATCCGTCCCGCTTGCTGCTTTGAATAGCAAGCTATTTTTAGCATCTACTGACCGTGAGGGGTTGGGGGTTTACATAGAAAACAAAAGTTGGTGGCTGTTGCTACTTCCTGTAGCAAAGACAACTCAGGTAATGGAAAGGGATTCTGTGTCACAGCCTCTCGTCATCTACTCCGACCTGAAAACCTGGCGTACATTTCAGGACACTGATACGGGGCTGTGCCTACGTTCCCATTCCAGGACATTCTACTGAGGCGCTGTGTATATATTCCCCAGCGAACCTGGGATTTCAGAGTTGCCCCCACCTGAAGCTGTGGTTCCTTCCTCACTCTGGGAACGAATCACAAATGGCCAGAGGCTTCGCCCCTGCTCGTTTCTAAACAAAACTTGTTCTTTAAAGCCACTTAGGTTTCAGCTGTGTAATATTGCTATTACGTTCTCATGAATGAACTTTAAATGCATACTTAAAACTTTTCCAAAAAGGTTACAAGTTATATTCCTAACATATCATGTGACCTGAAAAAAAAAATCCTACATTTTTCAATTTTGTTTGATTCTAAAACCTGCAGGCTAAAATTAATGCACATACCTAATATTAAAACTTCTTCCTATCCGTGCACTCCTTTACAGCTGACAAACCGTTTCTCTGAACAGCCCCCCAGCGGCGTCAATTCCGTTTTACATCCTAGGAAGCGGAGTCCCTGCAGTCTCTTCCTTGGGCAGAGCTGCTGTCCAGGCGTCCTCCTCCTTAAGCCTTGTGGCGGTGTAATGTCCTGGCGTGGACGGCCTCCCAGCACCACTGGGCTTTGCAGCTGCTGATTTGCACATTCATGCAGCAGCTCCTTGCCCCTTTCAGAGTTGTCTGAATGAGCTAACAGCTGGGTGCCCTTAGAGACAGACCCCAGGGCTTTCTCACCCTGGGTGGCCTAAGTGGCAGAACAGACCTCTGTCCCACTGCTCAGGAATTGCAGGAGCGTGACTCATAAATCCCTTCTAGCTTCCTTGTAGAATTCTGAACCCCCTGGTGTTCCTACAGCTCAAAAGCAGATTAGGAACTTGTTCTGTTTCCGCAAGGGGGGCCCTGGGATGTAGAATTCCAGGCTGTGTTGAATCCAGGAGAGCCTTTTGAAATGTGTGAGTGATCAGGACTCCCCGCAGTATTTGGGGACTTTAAGAGCTCTGCTGGGTTCTCCTGCAGCACCTTCTCTCCTTGACAAGCGGACAAGCCCAGGAGTTTTGTTCGGATATTAACCAACGGTCTCTTCTTTGAAGAGCACTGTTAGGGCTCTCCAGGTAAACAGGTAGGAGCTACTAGACCACAGGCTGCTAGAATTGGGGCTCAGGGGGGTAAGGCTAGTGTGGCTGTCCTGCCCTTGGGCAGTAGCTCCCGGAGCTTATACAGCCTTCCCCGCAGGTGGAGCACAGGTAAGCTGGAACCTGTGTGCGTGGGTGCTGGTAGGCAGGTGCCCAGCCGGGAGGGCAGGGGAGCCAGGAGCTGCTCCCCTCAGCATGCCCCCCACGTCCTGGGTCCTAAGTCCCTGCCAGGTGGAGCTGTCCCGAGGGCTCCGACGCTGATGGAAGCAGCAGGGTTCTCTTGTATTTGCTGAGCGCAGCTGGATCTGCCACCTGGCCCTGCCTTTCTGGAGCCTGGAGGCCTGCTGGCCCCGAGTGGAGGGAGCAGCGGTCCGAGGCCGCCTTTGTGGCTGCCCCGAGGGAATCCACTTCCCTGTGCATTCGGGTTGGGGCAGAGCCACCTGGGGCTCTCTGCTCCTCGCAGCGGCCCTTCCTGGCCACACCGTGACCTCTGTAGCTCTCGGGCCGCCCCGAGAGAGCGTCGGTGGGCGGGGCGTCCGTTTGATGGCAGTCTCCCCGACAGCACGTGCGCCCGCCCTGCAGAGCCTGTAGGGGTGACCCGGAGACCCTGGGAGGGCCAGGCCTCTGCCTGCTCCTGTGTTTTAAGCATGTCATCACTGTAAATACCACCTGAGTGTCAGAACGCATCATATTTATGTATGTTAACATAAACTGCAAGAGTGAAACTTTGGAGGCAAGGGTTCCGAGTTTTAGAATTACTGTCATGAGACAACTTTGGGAATAAATGGACTCTTCTCTTCCAAACACCCCACCCTCACAAGTGCCTCCTTTAAAACTTAGCGACCCTGAAACTCAGTTTATGGGATTCTGGGCTGGGACAGTAGGAGACAGGGGAGTGCGGGGCTGTGTCCCCCTGTAGGGGGAGGTGGGACTCCAGCTTTGCTTCGGAGAGATGGGAGAGAGGCAGGGGGCCACGTGGGTCACTCTGGGCCTGGCCAGGTCGGCTCCTCCCTGAGCCCCAGGGCACGGGCAGCTGCAGGCACACCACGGGGAGAACAACGGAGAGGGGAGGGTAGCAGGGGAAGCAGTTTCTGGCAGCAGTGAGAGCACGGTTTTTGTTTCTTGGGCACCTTGATTTTCTTTCTCTCTCTTTTTCTTCTTTTTGCTATTTATTATGAAAAATGTCAGACATACCCAAAAGTACCTAGGAAACTCAAAAGCAGAGGTTCTCAGGCCTTAGTGGGCATCAGAATCCCCTGGAGAGCCCCACCCCAGAGCTTCTGATTTTGCAGGTCGGGGCTGGGGAGGTGGGGGGAAGCAGGAGAGCCTGTATTTCTAGCAAGTTCCCTGCTGCTGCAGCTGCTGCTGCTGCTGGGGGTGGGCAAGAATCCCACTGTGGGCCCCTCACCCAGCTTCAGCAGTTACCAACCTGTGCGATACACAGTCCTCTCACTCCCCCACCCAGGTTGTTTTAAGGCAAATCTGAGAAAGGTCCTATCATTTCATCCTTAAATATTTCAGAATGTATCTCAAAAGAGATGGTGGGGGCAGAGGAGGGAGGGTTGGGGTTCAGAGCTCCACCTCTCCCCCAGCGCTTGAATGCAGTGAAGGGAAGAGCTGTGCCTCGGGGGCTCCTGGAGGAAAGGGAAGAAAGCCCACCCCTCTGACCTTGGGGGGTCGCGGGAGCCCCTGCTGCCCTGCCTGCAGTGTAATCAGCGGAGGCGCGGCAAGCAGTCTGGGAGTCCGTGCTGCCTCTACCTTTTCATCACAGCCCCTGCACTTGTGTTCCGTACCCTCCATCCCTTCAGTCCTGCCAGCTTGGTTCGGCCACTCTCATCCTTCCTGCGGTCGGGAGCTAGAAGGGGGTTACTGTGGAGGTACACCCCAACCCCGGGGACCTGGGGACCCACGGGCCTCGAGCTACGCAGGTGTCCACGAGCACCCTGTGTGGGAGGCGCTGGGGTTGGGGGGGTATGGGGAGATTCTTCTCCAAGGTTCCTCTGGCTCCGGGAACCCCAGGGGTTCTGCTTGGGACCCTCTGGCCTCGCTGCGTGCCTGGAGGCTGCTCCGTCCTCTTCAGCCCCTGCTGTGTGCTTTCCTGAAATCCCTAAGGGGTTCCTCATTCCTTCACGATGGCTCTAGATGAGAGGCCTCCAGACTTCTCCTTGCCACCCGCACAGCCCCCCAGGCTCCCCAGCCCACCCTCTCCTCCTTGCTCTTCAGAGTCCGGCTTGGGGCTCGGGCCCCCCAGGAAACCTTCCTTATTTCTGGAATCAGATCGGGCCGCCTGCTTCTCCAGAGCGGCCCACTGCCCACTTTTTTCGCCCCCACTCTACGGCTCGTCCCTTAGGTCAGTGTCACCGACGCTTTGTACCCGCTGCTGCTGAAGACCACCCGAGCTGGGCCCACAGCTGCACTTGGGAAGGCTCCCCGGAGTGTCTCGGGCGGCCGGCAGTGACTGTCCCTGAGCTGTCCCATTGCTGGCCCTGCAAGCCAAACCCTGAGCGTTTGGAAACTCTTAAAGGAATTTGGCATGGCTGTGATATCAAGCCTGCAGTTTTATACTTTCCGAAATGATGGGTCCATGATGCACTAGAAATAGAAATAGCAACGCTGCACCTTGAAGCGCCGAGAACTGCCCAGGTCAGGCAGGCGCTGGAGGGCACGGCGGCTCCCACTGCCTTGCAGAGGCCTCACGCCCGGGCACTGCCGGAATAGTTCAGGGGATTAAATCCATGTTTATATCCTGCCTTGCGGATCCTAAGCTATTTTGTACTTTTTGTTCATTTAATGACTTGATTATATCAGAAGTTTCTTCTGGTGACCTCATAGCGAGCATTTCAGGGCTTAGATGATCTCTTCTGCGCCATGTCAGGCTGGTTTGATGTTCTTGGCCACGTCCCTGTTTAGGACGAATTGTGCTGAAATTGTGTGTGGTTTTACTTGCAGGCATCTTGGGGGAATTTACTCACAGGCTTGGGTCAGGGGCGATTCTGCTGATAAGCGCATAGCTTTGTGCTCATGCAGGTGGTTATGAATAGGCTTTGTACCAATTTGAATTTAGGTTCATATATCCGTGAGTTTTCAGCCAAATTCCCAGAAGCACGCATGATTGTTACCTCTTCCTGTTTGATGGGGTTTTTGTTTTCCAGATATGAGTCACGGGAGAACCCTAGGAGCCGTAGGTGCTTTATACGGTAGGGATAGCAAACATTTTAAATTACACGGAATTGTCAACTTGCCTTCTTTGTAAAGTCTAATCTAAGCTGGAAATGGAGCATAGTGGCTCTGGCTTAGAGCTTGTCTTGCTTGTGTCCTCAAAAGGAGTTCATTCATCGGGTCCCTTCATCAACCCAAGCCCCTTGTCCCTCAAATCGAGGACTGTCGTTTGTTAGTCTCTTAGTGGGTGGGACAGACACACTGGGCTGGAAAGCGAGGCCCAGCAGGGAAGGCGGGCTTCCCGGTGCGGGCCAGACCCCAGGCGTCACTTTGGAGGCCTGCCAGCCTGGTGCGTGGGCCACTGGAGGGGGGCCCCCCAGGTGGCAGGTACTATACGCCCAGGTACGTGGCCTCTTCTAGAATCTTTGCCCCAGTGCCGGGCTGGGTCTAAACCAGTGTAGGTGGGGACCGACCAGGAAGGCTAGGCGGGACTTGGGGGAAGTTTAGGGCTCTTAGGTGTGCAGATGCTGAGGCTCTCACCGGAAGCCACAGAGGTACTCACAGACGAGAGCAGTAGTCATTTTAGGCATTGCCTCCCTGTATCAGTTAGCTGTGCCATGTAATGAATCACCACAAATTTAGCAGCTTACAAACAACACACATTTATCTTCTCACAGTTCTTGAGGCTCAGAAGTCTGAGCACCGCTTAGCTGCGTCCTCTGCTCAGGGTCTCCCACAGCTGCAGTGGACCTGTTGGCTGGGCCGCGTTCCCTTCTGGAGCGTGAGGTCCTCTTCCAAGCTCGTGTGATCTTTGGCAAAATTTAGTTTGTTGCAGTTGTAAGATCTTGGTCCCATTGTCCTGTTGGCTGTCAGCCGGGGATTGTTTTCAGCTCCCAGAGGCCACTTGACCCCCTCCTTCAAGGCCAGCAGGAGTTCTTGCTGACCTTTAGACGCTCCTTTACAGGACTCGCCTGATTAGGTCAGGCCCTCCCAGGGTAATCTCCCTTTTAACTTATCATCAACTGATGAGGGGCTTTAATTACTTCTGCAGAAATCCCTTTCTAATCACGGGAGTGACAGCCATCATATTCAGATTCCCACCCACACTCAATGGAACAGGATTATACAGGGCATGTATGCCAAGGGTGGGAATCTTGGGGCCATCTTAGAATTCTCCACCCACCCTGCCCCCTGCCTTTCTCCCCCTCTGGAAGCCCCTTCCTTCTTCCAGCCCCTTTCCTCTTTCTTATGTTCTCACCCCTTAACACCCCTTTTTTCTTCCCCTGTGCCCTCTTTTTGATTTTCCCTATCCCCCTCTTTGTTCCCCCCACACAAACTGATGGGCTGAGGCTGCTGTCAAAACTCTAGCCAGATTAAATGCAATATATGATTCTGGATGCACTCTAATAATGGGGGAGAAGAGACTTAAAAGGACATTATTGAGACACGTGAAAAACTTGGAATGTGGACTGTAAGCTCTATATCAATGTAAATGTCTTGAACTTGATAACTGCACTTAAGGTGGTTACGTAAATGGATATCCTTGTTCTTAGGAAATGTGCATGGAAGTACTAAGTGCTCAAAGGGCATGATGTATGCAACTTACTCTCAAATGTTCAGAAAAGAGATAACTAGATGGGCGGACAGGTTATAGATAAAGCGATAGATGGATGATGCATAGATAGAAGAAAGAAAGGAAGTGGCAAATCTGGAAAGATGTTAAAATTGGTGGATCTGGGTGTCTGGGAGGGCTGGAGTATGTTGGATTCTCTGTATGGGTTTTGTATTCTTAAAAAAAAATTTTTTTGTATTATTTTTGCACCTGTCCTGTAGGTTTGAAATTATTTCAAAATCAAAAGTTTAAAGAAGAAGAAAACAAAACAAAACTATTGCTAGGTGTGTCCTGGCTTAGAACTGGAGCCAGCAGGCACGGAGCCTGTGACTCCACCCGGGACGGCAGGAGGCGGCTGCCCTTGGAGTGAGCTTAGTCATTTTCTGACTCATCCATGGGGCTGCAGGAAGTCAGTGTGGCTGGATGTCTGTCTGATGGGCCTTTCTTTCCGTCCCCTTCCCCTCCTGCATTGCTGGATCTTTTTTGGGAACCTTAGTGGCCCTTCCCACAATGTAAAATGGTCTAGAAAATTGAAAACGGCAGTAAGGTATCAAAGTCCAGACACAGGTGTGGTTTCCCAGTAAGTATAGGGGTGGGAGATGGGCTGCTGGGGGGATCGTAAAGCCGAGGCCACCCCACTTTGTGTGAGTCCCACCGACCCTGCTGGCCATCCCTGGAGGTCCCATTTTAACATCATCTAGGGAACGACGAGGAGTCTGAAAACTCATTTAAAGAACTGTTGATGGAAAAATGACAGGTCTGTTCCCAAAAAACTTAGGTGGAAGAAGGTGGGATTTGTTTGACGTCAGAAAACCTGAGTCGTGGCATATGTGCCGTTTGCCTCACAGGGCTGTTGTTTCACATGAAATAATAAGCAAGAGGTTTCGGTACTGAATGAACATGAAACAGTGTTCAGATGCCAGAGTCCGTCGTGCTGCCTGGCCCCGGTCAAGCATTTTAAATGCTCTCAGGTATATGGCAGAGCTGCTGTGAGTTGAACCATGGTTAAATGGAGGCAGATTTTTTAAAATGTCACATCTGGAACTGTCCAACTCTGACCTTAGTTGTCTTGGAGAGAGGTGGGCTTCTCAGCACTGCAGCTGTGGAAGGGGAAGCTGAAGGCAGCATGGCTCAGTGAGAAGTGACCATACAGGGATTCTGGAAACTGGGGTCAGAGTCCCAGCTCCATGCTGGCCAGCCCCGTGACCTTGGACGACTCCAGCACCCTCGCTGGGTCTCTGCTTCCTGCTCCACCAAGGGAGGGGTGAACTAGTGAGCTGCACAGTCACGTCCAGCTCCAAAGTGCTGTGCTTCTAATGTAGCTGCTGAGCAAGGCAGATGAGCCCTGTGCTCAAGCCCAGCCACTTACAGGCTGTGTGGCCTTGGGCAAGTTACTGACCCTCTCTGTTCTTTGCTTTCTGCATCTCTTAACTGGAGATGGTAACAGTACCTATCTAGTAGTGCTGTTGCAAGGAAGATGAGGAGGAGGAATACCTGGCATAGTATAGATGAAGCACTTAGACCAGTGCCCTTGGCATTTAGTAAGGGATCGATACCTGGTAGCGATTATTCCTACCGACCACCCTCTTAACCCTGACGTGTCTGTGTGTGTGTTAATATGCAGTGATAGGCAGGTTTCCTGCCTGCAACTCCGTTTGAAAGGTGCTGCCTGATCCGCCTGCTCATAAGATGACCTGTCTGTTTCAGGCGGAGGCCAGGCTCGCCGCGAAGCGTGCAGCCCGCGCGGAGGCCCGAGAGATTCGAATGAAGGAGCTAGAGCGGCAACAGAAGGAGGTAACGCGTTGCATTGTTGGTCGATTGTTTTAACAGTCATTCTTACCATAGGTACCGGGCACCAATGGAGAGGCACCTGTTGCTGCTGACACCCCTGCCTCTTCGACCCTGTTCGTGGCTGGGATGTGTTTGCACAAGGGACTCTGTCCAAGTTCAGGCCGGCGCGTGCAAGTGGCAGAGAAGCCGCTGGGTGCTGAAGCGAGCTCCTGCACAAAGCCACTCGCCCAGAAGGCAGCCAGAGGGTGCTGGGTCTGAACTTAAAAAGGTTGAACTGGAACTTGGGTCCTCTGAATTAAAACGTGAAACAAGAATAGATTTTTTTTTTTTTAATGACAAAATTGCTCTGTTTAAAAATGTTTCCCCAATGGTTTTTATAGTTTTAAATCAGTTTCACGATACCCGAAGCCCATACATGACACGGAGAATAGAATAAACATCACAGATAAAAGAGCTACGGAAGGAATTGCCCTCCCCGGAGCGAGGAGAGTGATGTTTGCACGCCTGTCAATGCTGTGTGCCTCCTGGGTTGGAGCCAGAAGCAAGTGCTCTCAAACCGGCAGTTATTAGAGTCGTAAGGTCTTCTGCGACCTTGAAGGCAACACGCCAGGGACGACGAATCCCCCTCAGCCCGTGTTCTCCTGTGGGCCATGCCCTGCGAGGCGCCCCAGCACCACCCACAGCCCCCAAAGGCTTTCCTTGCTACGAGGATTCGAAGTTCTTGTGCTGGACCGCGGCAGCCGGCCGCCTTCCCAAGAGCTGCTTCTCTGCGGCTTGCGCAGCCAAGTTCAAAAGTCGTGCCAGTGTTTAAAACTGGTGAGGTTTCAGTTAAAAACCTGAATTTCCACTCTCTTAAACCCTTTGCAGATCCCACCACATTCCCAAGGAGGATGAAGTGGGCGACCTTCCCTCTAGGGAAGAGGTAGCATATTTCCTTCCCTACCTGGGGAGTTAGCCTGGAGGGGACACGGTCAGGTGTGACGTTTATTGTTATGCAACTAGACAAGATCCTCCTGAGTTTTCACTTTAATTTTGTGAACTTTGTGATTGAAACTGAAGCTCCGCAGGGCCTGACGTTCAGCTGGAGGCCCTCCCCGCCCCGTGAGCTCTGCTGAGGGTGCAGCAATTGGAAGCTGATCCATCCATTACCATAAACTCTGGGATAGGAACCTGACCAGGAGATATTGTGGAAAGCCATTCAAGAAGCATGTTAGAGAAAGTCTCCAGGGGGGAGGTCTTTGGCCTGGGATGTGGGGAAGGGGTATGGAGCTCGCTGTTTGGTGGGCCGCTGTCATGCGCCTGTCCAGGATGCACGAGCCTAGAAACCGCCCTGACGCTGACCGGCTCCTGCACGCTCAGCGTCTGGTATAAATAGTAATTATCGGAGACCATCCAACTGAGTCTTCCTCTTATTCTGAATCTTCCTTTAAGATGCATTGCATGACCAATCCCAGTTGCCTTTTCAAGTCAAGCTTACTTTGACTCCTCTTGTATTCTTAATTCTACACCATAAGAGTAATCTGTTGCTGAACTTCTGCATTTCAGTTGCAGCATTCGGAAGCTGCAGAAAACAATTGCCATCCAAAGTGGAAAACCAGGTCTTGGCCATTTAATTGTGGTATTGTGAAAATGGGGTTGGATGTCAGGAGGGACTTGTCGAGGATCCTGTCTGCCAGATGGGCCCCGAGGCCTCAAACAGCTCTCCTTAGCCTCACAGCAGCCCCTGAGGCCGTGGCGCCACTGCCCACGTCACACACTGGAAAGGAAGCCAGCGGAGTCGAGTAAGCCCTCCAGGGCTGCAGGGCACCGGGTGGCCTGTGTCCTCCAGAGCCCTGTCGCCCAGGCCCATGCTCCCTGCCGCCCGGGCTTTGCCAGAACCATGCACCTGGCAGAGCTCCCGCCGGCCCTGATCACACACAGCTGCCGGGGGTTAGCGGATCACATCAGAGTGCGCAAAGTATTCTAACAGCGTGTCTCGCTTTTATTGTAAAGACATCCAAGGGGCTCACAGCGATCGGGATATTTTGTCATTCCCGTTCCGTGGACCGTCTCCCACGAAAGTTCTTTGGCGTTTTGGGTCTGGTCTCTCCTCCCAGTGTCGGGCCGCCCAGCTGGGGCCTCAGACGTGGGCAGTGTTCAGGACGCGTGTGGGTTTCTGACTGCCCAGTCGTGCGTTTGTTTAGTTAGAGGACCAGGAAGGAAGCCTGGCTTCGTTGTGAGAGAGCAACCTGGGTAAACGTGACCCTCCTTATTTATTGTACGCGGATGAGTCACCTCTCTGCCTTCTCATTTCCAGCTCTGTGCTCACACTCCCTGCTCTGTAGTTTCACGGGCAAAGGCCCTCGTGACGACTGGGTTCCCTGCTGGACTCAAACCCCCAGCCAGCCCCAGAGCTGCAGAGGACAGCGTGTGGGAGGACACCTGCCAAGGCGGAGGCACGAGAAGCTTGCGCTGGAGCCCACGGCAGGTGGGGTCCTCACCTAAGGCCGCTCCGACTTGGAAAGGCCTCGTCTTTGGAGGCAGAGGACAAACACTGCAGGCGAGAAACCGGCACCCTGAGAGGTGTGCCGGGGGAGGAAGGGGTCCAGGGGGAAGGAGCCCCCGGCTGCGGCAGGTCAGGCCACAGGGGCTTGGATGGCCCCCTTAGCCCAGCTGTCCACTGGTTTATAGGAATAGCAATTTTGCTGTCATAACTTTGGGCTCTTTGAAATAAGAGGGCATTACTATTTAAAGTTTGTCTTCTTCAGAAAAGGATTTGAAAGATTTTAAAGTAAAAAAAATACATATATCTTATTACTATGGAAAGAGAACAATTTGGAGGCAGAAGGGAATGGGTGAGCATTCAGCGAACCCCTGCAATGTAGCAGCTCAGTGCCTGGGGGCTTTCACTTACAATCTGGATTTTATAGGTTTTATAGGCCTTGGAGAAATCTGACAGATTTCCCACCTTTGTTAAAATGGCCAAGCCAAGCTTTAGGTCTAGACCCAATGCAAAGCTTGTCTCAAAATCAATTACATAAACAAAAGTGTTTTAAAAAGGCCGAGTAAATCTCTTAACTGGGATTAAAGTTAGCTGTGAGCAGGCTGGCATCCACAGTGAAGAGGGAAATAGAGCAAGCCACATAATCCTAGTCATTTTATACAGGAAGCGCAGCTTTAAAGATTTTTTCCTTGCTTATAAATTCAAGGGACAGGATATTAGACCCCCAAATAGACAATTTTGTTTGCAAGATTTTATTAAAAAAACAGAAGCAGTAGGTGTTTATCTACATGTTTCTTGATTTGACCCCAGTCAAGGGGAGGGTGTGCACATGTGTGCATGTGTGTATACATGGGGAGAGAGGAGAGACGCACGCTAGTGTGCTCGAAGCTTGCAGGTTTAGAACGTACTTCTAGGGTTGAGGATGGTATACTGAGAACACTTCCCCCAGACTCCTCTTTGTGAATCACCTCTGGGCTGAAGACCATTAGAATGAGCTAACAAGATTGGAGGTTATACAATCAATCGGAGAGCCTACAGAAGGGCATTTTAAGTTGTTGATTAAGTAGAAGGTAATACACTTGGAAGACCAGTGTTTAACTGGTAGGGTTGACATTTTGGTGTAAAAGTAGAGATGCACGACCCTTGTTTGCACCTGGGTAGCACACCTTGCACCTGCACACAGGTATTTCTGAGCAGGGCTGAGGATTTCCTTGAGAAGGAGCCTGGCGTCTGCTGCAGGCTCCTGTGGAGACACGGAGGCCTCAGGATGCTCCGAAGAGTGGGAAGCTGGTGACACTGGCTTGGGGGGCTATGGGACTGGAGCCCCCTGGGGACAGTGAGGAGTGTGAACCAGAGGAGAGGTGAGGAAGGCAGAGACCTCCGCATTTGAGGGGTGCAGGTCTGTGGTCAATCCCAGCAGACCCTAAGGTCCCGGGGCCGCGGGTTTATCCGGACCACAGGAAGCCGGCTCTTCGGCGGCAGCCCAGGACGCTCTCTACTGGTCTTTATACATGGGCCGAGGTGAGGACTGAGGCTTGGGTCAGCAGTGACCCCTGAACTTCAGAGGAGAAGCTACACTGATAGGAAGAAACGATGGTGATGAGACAGTCAGCGGGGCTCTTTCTTTGCTGCCGCCTTGCTCCTCTGTGTGCTTTATTAGAGTGTTGGGTGTGTTCACTGAGCCCCACATCGTGCCAAGTGTCTGGCCTTACGGTTTTGGCAGTGCCTTGAACTGTGCCTGACACAATCAGTGTTTTGCTGACTGACGGACTGACTGAATGAATGAATGAACACACGAATGAATGAATGAGTGAACAAATGAATGGATATCTCAGTCTTACCTAGTGGTTACTACAAAATTAGGGGGAAACCTCTGAAGCAAACAGTTATGTCAGTGTATAAGAAAAAGCGTTTTTTCTTTCTTTCTTTTTTTTAGCACTTCAGTTCTATTGCAGTGATCCCTCTAGTTAGCTGGAATTTTCTTGGTATTGTTTGTATCTGCAGGAACCAGAACACTAAAGCATCTTTCTTTCTTTATTATTTGTGAATTTGGCCATTTGACTTTCCAATTAAGTTTCCGTACCTTCTGGTTAAACTTTTACCAATGTGAAAAAGTTTTTGAATTGAAGATGAAGTAGTTTTTCCCATTAATGATAATGATAATAATAGAAGGTAATATAGACTTCCGCATTCAAATAATAGCAGAATTCTGGTAGAAGTTCCTGAAGATATGCCCATGTTTCACCAGTGTGTCTACAATGGAATGTGAGATAAGTGATGAAATTAATTCTTTCAATTGGGCTTCAAATGGTGATTTTTTTTTTTTAATTTTAATTCATATTTTGCCTGTATTCACTGTTGTTGCTTTTAATCTGGCTCTTGGATTCACCTGTTTAGGTTCGTACTTTCTCCTTCTTTAATTGGATTTCATATTTCTTTTCCTCTTTTTCTTTTGTCTTTATAGATCTATCAAGTTCAAAAGGTAGGCTCTTCCTTCTTTATTTTCTAATTTGCATGGACTAGTTTTTCCTAGCCAAGGGCCTGGTCATCTTTCAGAAATAACACCTTTCATTGAAGATAGCTACAAGTTCTTACTGCTTATTTTCTGCTCTAAGACTTTGTTTGAACAAGTATACTGAGGTTCCCCACTTCTATCCCCAAGAAAACTTCTGTGCTTTCTCTGTTTTCCTCAAGAAATTAGGAAAATGAGTTCTTTGAGAAAATATTTAAAAAGAATGCTAAGATAAAATAAAATTCCAGAATTTGGAAACCCTTTTGAAATCAGATATTTGAAGAGATTCTTCTTCCAGATAATTTTATTAGAAAACTTGAAAACTATCAGTACAAATTACCATGCATTAAGAGATTATTCCATCCCGAGTTAAGAATCTGCGTAGAAGAGTGATGATAGAACAATGAAATCCACCTGTCCTCCCTAATATTCAGAATATTGTGGACTAACCTGCATTCTGCTTTCCACTATTTTGTAGAAGCAGCTGGGGCTTAGAAATTAAATACACTGAGCAGATCAGACAGAGCAAATAGAGAGAAAACAACCAAATCAGCGAGGGATAACCCAGCAGCAGTGGTGAAAGGAGTGAGCAGGTTCTCCGAGAATTTATAGAATTTGTGTGCAGTGAGTCCTTACCAGAAGTGAATTCAGTTTGTCATTCATGACACCTGTAACAGGTTTTAAAGTAAGTTTATTTAGTTTCTGGATGGAGAATAAGAACTAGATCTCTCTTAAGAGCAGCTGAAGACATCGTAAGTTCAGAGGTTAGAAGGTGCAGGCCCTTTAAGCGCGGGCAGGTTAAAGTCTGCCACCTTGAATTCCTCTGCTGGCTGCAATTCGGGTGCCTCGCTCCCTGCCCTGGCCCTCTGCACCCCTGCTGCCCTGACCAGTGCAAAGAAGCCCGTTGCGGAGGTACCGGAGTCTGTTCCTTCCTTGTTAGTTTTTCTAGGGTCCAAGCTGAAATGTGCACTGAAAGCAGAGTCCCCTGCCACGCCTGGAGAGCCGCGTTAAGAGTTTGAGAGAGGAAGGTGGCCGACAGAACGGGGCACGATTGCCCGAACCTAAAAGGGACTCTTATCTGCTAATTCCCCCCTGTTGCCTTTCTCCTCTCCTGGGTCATTATCTATTTTACTAACTCACCAGGGACACATTTTTAGAGCTTGGTCAGAACATTACTTTGTATGCAAAGTGGAAGCAGAGGATGCTGGGGAATCCTCGGTGAGACGCAGGTACACGCGTTTGCAATCAAGGTGTGCCAAGGGAAGGGCAGGCTCTGCTGCCCCAAGGGTTTGTGAAGGGGAGGGGAGGCAGGGGATATTCTCTCCCAGCCCACTTGACTGCTTTGCATAGTGGTCTCTCTTCGATGGAATTAAAGGTATTTCTGAAAGTGAAGCACCTCTGCATGACTCACC